>WNYA01003690.1:0-23377 GCA_019512145.1 Engystomops pustulosus
CTGGGGGGAAGAAACATAAAGGTCATGACCCGACCTAACCCCACCCCAACATCCACCAGAAGGGCACCGGGATATTGCCCTGAGTATGGGGCAACAAGAGTGATGCTGAGGAACTAACCACCCCAACAGGACTGTGTGATTAGAGCGTCAGCTCCTGGGACTAGCGGGGTGTGTGATTAGAGCGTAGCTCTGGGGACTAGCGGTTTGTGATTAGAGCGTCAGCTCATGCGGAAATAGCGGTTATAGTGATTAGAGCGTTCAGCTCATGGGACTAGCGGTTGTGGTTGTGGTTTGAAGTGATTAGGAGCTAGTCCTGGGACTAGCGGGTGATTAGGAGTCAGCACTGGAATAGCGGTGTATTAGAGAGTCAGCTCATGGGAATAGCGGTGTGTTGTCATTGTGATTAGAGCGTCCAGCCATGGGACTAGCACGGTGGATTAGAAGCCGTGCGTCCTGGGACTACGGTATGTTGTGTGACTCGTGAATAGAGCGTCAGCTCTGTAGGACTAAGCGGGTTGTTAGAGAGTCAGCACCTGGGACTAGCGGTTTATGTGATTAGAGCGTCAGCTTTGGGATAGCGGTTTTTACGTTGTGTGTTAAGACTCAACCCTCCTAGTGAAATGCGCTGTGTTCTGTATAGAGCGTCAGGCTCCTGCGCGGATATAGCGGTTTTCTGTGTTGCATTTAGAGCGTCAGCTCCTGGAGACTAGCAGCGGTTGTGATTAGAGCGTCAGCGCCTGGGACTAGCCAGGTGTGATTAGACGTCAGTCCGGGACTAGCGTGCTGTGATGTAGCCGTCGAAGCTACCTGGGGACCTAGCGGTTCTTTGCTGTGATGATGTCGTCTGTGTGATTAGAGCGTCAGCTTCCTGGGACTAGCGGTGATGCTCGCATGTGTGATTAGAGCGTCAGGCTCCTGGGACTAGCGGTGTGTGCCCCATCTCTGTGTGATTAGAGCGTACGCTTCTGGATAGCGGTGTGACGCTCCTCCTGTGTGTGATTAGAGCGTCAGCTCCTGGGACTAGCGGTGTGATTAGAGCGTCAGCTCCTGGGACTAGCGGTGTGATGCTCCGTCCTGTGTGATTAGAGCGTCAGCTCCTGGGACTAGCGGTGTGATGCTCCATCCTGTGTGATTAGAGCGTCAGCTCCTGGGACTAGCGGTGTGATTAGAGTGTCAGCTCCTTGGACTAGCGGTGTGATTAGAGTGTCAGCTCCTCGGTCCAGCCTCCTTTCCCGGTCTCTTTACTCACCGGCGCCGTTTTCTTTTCCTCCTTCGTCTCTTTCTAGCGGTTAATTTCAAACTCAGCTCCACCCGGTCACGTGGTGAGTGACGTCGGCTCTGTAATGTCGTAAAAGCTGCCGTATTCCGAGTCAGCCGTCGCCATATTGGAACTCCCGGAAGTCGCTCTATGTAAGCGGAAGTCTATACTAAGAGAGACGGAAATATGGCGGATGAGGATGAAGATCAGACTGTGAGTAGTTAGGGTTGGATAATATGTACTGGGGATGTGTGGTGCATGGGGTAGGGGAAGGTTTATACACTGGATGCGGTTTTCTATTCGTAGTTGAAGTACAAGTCCCTCCATGTCTCTTATATGTGTAATGTACACCTGATGGTATTGTCACCTATAGACATTGTAGGATGTCTCTGCCTGATTTTGCTCAGTGTTTGCTTTCAGTGTTGCTCCTAGTGACAAGAATCCAATATGGCGGCGTCCTCTTGTTACCGTCAGATATTTGTTGCCGTTGTCTCTCCTGCTGCTTCCGTCTTCTCACAACCTTCAGGATTTCTTGTTTTGCTTCTGCTTTGTTTACCTTTTCGCGTTTGTAGTTTTAACAACCATATATTATTATTTATTTTTTTTTTTTCTGTTTCTTTCAGTTTGAGGAGGAGAATGAGGACCTGGCGGGGGGAGCGGAGGGCGGCTCCGGGCGCAGGAAGCGCCTCTTCTCCAAGGAGTGTAAGTATGTGCCCCCTGTGCAGCGCAGCATGTATGACGCCTCCTGTAATGGTCGCTGCATGGATGCTGCTCTTATCCTATAGGTGATAAGTGACTGGCACGTATAGACTGCGTTCCCGGAGCGCGTTCTACACCTCCAATCTCAGCAGTGCATCAAACTAACATCTACAGACAGTCTGGGTCCATGTGTCCTCTTATCTTCATCTCTCAATTGGTTTGATTTAACCACAGGGTTTAGAAGACGTTTATCGTGCACCAGTGTTTTGGTGTATGTGTCGAACGTATGTCCCCGTATTTATGGATCTGTATAAAATATGGAGGGCTGGCAAATGTCAGTGGCACATTCCAGTCACTTGATTTTATATTGGACCCTATTCACACGGTCATAATTGAAGCTTTGATGTGGCTGCAGTAATTAGACAGATCGTGGACACAACATAAGTCTATGGCACCCGGTCAGTGCGGTGAGCACAGGGTGTTTCAGCGCGTTGGGTGGCGGGGCTGAAAAATGTTATATATGCCAGCAGATCTGTGGCACCACTGCTCTGTTTTCTATGGAGAGGGAAGGGGTGAAGAGCGCACACTCCCCCCTCCCTTCTCCATCCGTCCTTGTGTTACACCCAGGGGCCGTGTGATTAAGGCCTTGCAAAGCATCCGATCCACAAATACGGACCTCTATCTGGTATCTCTGTTTTGTGCAGCTCTACAGACATCTATGGGAAGACACAGACCCCAAATACGGACAGGAATAGAGGAATAGGACCTACTTAACAAAACCAAACAAAAAAAAACACTTGTTGCAGATGTGAGGCACAGATACGGATCTCTGAATGAAATGGTGCTGAGCGTGACTACTTCGAATGATAGTCAAATATAAGACCAATGTATCAGTACGGATGAGACTCTCGTCTGTGTGCATCTAGTCTAAGGGAATTGAACATGTCACCCTCTGTGTGTGCAAAATTCATCCGTCTTAATATGTTGCCCTTAACTTTGCACCTAACCAAAATAAATACACAATCTGCTATTGATGGTCTATCCAGAGAATAGGGGGTCAGTGCGATCTACCTGGTGAAACCCTTTACTAAGTCTTAGGTTTGCATTTTGTTTCATAAAATCCTCATGAATTTTGTGGTTGGTGTGATAAGGGTTGTCCTGCTTGTTGGAGGGTGACTGAAGTCCACCAGCCCTGACATGGTTAACCCCATTATAACCTGGCAGAGGAGGGGAGTAATAGGACGGAGCTTCTGCACAGTTATAGTGTATTCTACTGGCATCTCTATTGTAGAAGGTATTTCTAGGTTTGGTATTAAAGGGGAGATAATTATATAAACTGATGTGACGAGATGAAAGGAAATCTCCCATCAGAATCCATCCTGATAGACCATGGACATTACCCATAGATCAGGCACCGTGACACTGCTAATCTTATCATTGTTATCCATGGTCTCCTTCCTTCTAAAATCAAATTTTATAACTATGACAATGGGAGGGGGGGTTAACCAGAGCTGCTCCGTGAGGCAGCTTCATAGGCTGTCACACTGTTCAGAACTTCTCCCTGAATATATGAGGGAGGGCTAGAGTGTGAAGGGAGCATAGGAGGAGTAGTAGACAGTTTAACACCCTGTGAAGTGACAGCCAATATTAGAAGATTACCACAGTCACGGTGCCAGGAGTCGGTGCTCCTGGTACATCATGATGGAATGTGATGGTAGAATTTCTTTAAATGTCCATACAGTGTTATCCATCAGACACTTTCTTCTGTCTTTACCATCCTGTGCTTACTTCTGGCCTCTTGAGCTTTTGGTCCCCTCTGCATGGAGCCACATACAGGTCAGATCCCACAGACTTGGCACAGTGCAGGAATAACAGTTCCCTGAAATTAAGTCCTAAGTTTGTTTTTTTGTTTAGCCTGTATTATAAAAACATAAGCCTCTAATTTTATTATTTGTAAATGCATGATGTGTAGCTGAGTGTCTTGCAGTCCCCTGTATTAGAATACATGTAGTCTCTGGGGGTATATATCTCTATAGATCCTGGATCTCCTCTTCTCCCCGCAGTGCGCTGTATGATGTACGGCTTTGGAGATGATCAGAACCCGTATACAGAATCTGTGGACATCCTGGAGGATCTGGTGATTGAGTTCATAACAGAGATGGTGAGTGCTGGTAACACTTGGGGTGATTGGGGGTCAGTGGTCTCCATCTCTCTGCCCATTGAGAGATATTCTGTGGGTTGTAGTCTTAGAACCTCTTGTAGACCACCTGTCCGCTCTTCTTCCAGACGCACAAGGCCATGTCTATCGGGCGCCAGGGCCGGGTCCAGGTGGAGGACATTGTATTTCTGATCCGGAAGGACCCTCGCAAGTTTGCAAGAGTAAAAGATCTGCTGACCATGAACGAGGAGCTGAAGAGAGCCAGGAAAGCCTTTGACGAGGCCAACTACGGCTCCTAGTGACCTGACAGGGCTGCAGTCACTGTGGTATCGGAGGAACACTCCCCCTCTCCCCTTCCCCCTCTCCTTTCCTGTTATAATTATGTTCTGCTGAAGGAAAAATAAAACTTTTCTTTTTTTAACAAGTTGTGTATTTTCCCTTCTGTCCTCCTGTAGCTATTTACCATGGAGCAGACTGCTGCAGGGTTCTCGGGGTAAAAGGACCCCCTGTTATGAGGTGAATTTACACTATAATATTCTGTGGCTTTAGGCTGCAATGAGACCTGTGGCAGCCTTGTCTCCTGTATTGTGTGGCTTCCTGCTCTTCCTCCATGGTCTATACTGTAGTGACCAGGTCTACAGGAGGTCAGAGATGGTTGTGACCCAGGACCCACAGATCCAAGGTCCTTTGTCCTCGGGTCTATAGACTGTAGGTGAGGTTCGCCTTTCTGTGATTCCCCTCCCTGTTCCTGTAATTATCCTGAGTTCTGCTCTGAAGCCAGGCACCATTATGTAAGATGCTGTATTGTTATTCTTCCCAGCTCCTCCCACCAGCAGGGAGTGTCCTCTGCTCTGCACCGTGACTATTGCTGCTCTTGTGTTATTATTGACACCACAGCATCATCTACTAATGACGATATAATAAACTATTTCGATTATTTGCTATGTAAAAGGCGAGGCCTAGTCGGATAAAGGTAGATGATGGAGTACAGTTATGGCTGATATGAGCAGGGATGGGAGTAGTAAGATGGCCCCGAGTACGGGAGCCGGGCAGGGTCATCGGGCGTGTCCTGCGTCTGTCATTACTCGGGCCTTTACCAGAAGCGTCCATGGGGCTCGGCCACTGCGCATGCGCACTCTCTTCACACGCAGGGCTAATACCGGCTGCGACGGCGGAGGCCTGACACCGGAGAGCGGAGATACCGGAGAGAAGCGGCGGAACAGGAGCGGCACCGGGGACACAGAGAGGAAGGTGAGCGGAGGAGACCGAGGCCTGGACCCGCGGCCTCCACATACACGACCGCCCGGCCCGGGGAGGCGGGAGAGGAGGTTATATCATCGCCCTGTATATAGTGTACCCTCTGTATACCATGTATAGGGGGCTGTATACACCGAGGGTATAATATATACCATGTATAGGGGGCTGTATACGCTGAGGGTATAATATATACCATGTATAGGGGGCTGTATACGCTTGAGGGTTATAGTATACCATGTATAGGGGGCTGTATACGCTGAGGTATAATACTATACCATGTTATGGGGTGTATACGCTGAGGGTATACGTATACCATTATAGGGGGCTTATACGCTGAGGGTGAAATATATACCATGTATAGGGGGCTGTATACGCTGAGGGTATGATATGCATGTATAGGGGGCTGTATACACCGAGGGGATAATGTATATCGTGTATAGGGGGCTGTATACACCGAGGGGATAATGTATACCGTGTATAGGGGGCTGTATACACTGAGGGGATAATATATACCATGTATAGGGGGCTGTATACGCTGAGGGTATGTGTATCGTGTATAGGGGGCTGTATACACAGAGGGGATAATGTATAGCATGTATAGGGGCTGTATACACAGAGGGGATAATGTATATCATGTATAGGGGGCTGTATACACTGAGGGTATAATGTATATCATGTATAGGGGGCTGTATACACTGAGGGTATAATGTATACCGTGTATAGGGGGCTGTATACACTGAGGGGATAATATATACCATGTATAGGGGGCTGTATACGCTGAGTGGTATGTGTATCGTGTATAGGGGGCTGTATACACTGAGGGGATAATGTATATCATGTATAGGGGGCTGTATACACTGAGGGGATAATGTATATCATGTATAGGGGGCTGTATACACAGAGGGGATAATGTATAGGGGGGCTGTATACACCGAGGGTATAATATATACCATGTATAGGGGGCTGTATACGCTGAGGGTATGTGTATCGTGTATAGGGGGCTGTATACACAGAGGGGATAATGTATAGCATGTATAGGGGCTGTATACACAGAGGGATTTACGTATAGCATGGATAGGGGCTGTATCCTGCGGGTATAATGTATTCATGTATGTGGGGCTGATACACTGAGGGGATATGTATAATGTATAGGGGGCTGTATACACTGAGGGGATAATTTATATTGTGTATAGGGGGGCTGTATACACTGAGGGGATAATGTATATTGTGTATAGGGGGCTGTATACACTGAGGGGATAATGTATATCGTGTATAGGGGGCTGTATACACTGAGGGATAATGTATTACCGTGTATAGGGGGCTTGTATACAACTGAGGGGATAATGTATACAGTATAGGGGGCTGTAACACTGAGGATATGTATCGGTGTTATAGGGGGCTGTATACACCGAGGGCGATAATGTATAATGGTGTCATAGGGGGCTGTATAACAATTAGGGGGTAATGTATATTGTTATAGGGGGTGTATACACTGAGGGTTGTAATGTATATCGTGTATAGGGGGCTGTATACACTGAGGGGGTAATGTATACGTGTCTAGGGGGGCTGTATACATGAGGGTTAAGTTACGTGTTTATAGGGGGCTTGTAACACTGAGGGGATAATTGTAGTATTGTGTATAGGGGGTTGTTACACTGCGGGGGATAATTATCATGTGTATAGGGGGTTTCGTACTACACTGAGGAATGTATACGCTTATGTGTATAATGAGGATATGGCAATGATAGGGCTAACTGACAGTGATAATGTATAGTCATGTATAGGGGCTGTCTACACTGAGGGATAGACTTTGTCTACATTTTCGCTCAGATTCTTTCTCTGGTTCTGTAATCAGTTTTATAATGAAAACAATATAGAAAAAAACCCAATAAACCGTGTCCTGCTGATAGCAGCTTATAGTGTAGCCTGGGGAGCACCCAGTGATGGGCACCCAGTGATAATGACCCCCTCTAGTTATCTCCACACCAATCACAATGTGTCAGTCATTATATAGATGTCACTAGGGAACTGTAATTATTGTCATCCCCATGTAAGACCAAACAGAACTCACCCACGTGCTCCGACTCTGGTGACATCACAGTTTATTTACATCAAGTAGACACCACGGAGGAGGGAATGATGATGTCTCCTCGCCCCCGGGTGACCTAGCATAGATATTACTAGTAGTTTATATTCGCTGTACATAGGGGGGCATCTATTATAGTTATTATTCCTGTACAAGGGCGTATAGTAGTTATAGTGTTCAAGTCAGTATTATGTGGATATCTGTTAAGATATGTAGTTTGTTGTACAAGGGGGGCAGTATTATAGTAGTTATATTCCTGTACATAGGGAGCAGATTATAGTAGTTATATTGCATGGAGTATATAGGCCGGAGAGTATTATAGTCTTTCCTGTACATAGGGGGCGTATTATAGATGTTATATTCTTGTACAAGGTGGCAGTATTATAGTGTTATATTCTTGTACATAGGGGCAGTATATAGTAGTATATTTGTACATGGGGCAGTATTATAGTAGTTTGATAGTTAGTTACCATAGGGGGCATATTATAGTAGTTATATTCTTGTACATAGGGAGGCAGTAATTATATAGTAATTTGTAATGGGGATTATGGTATTCTGTACATAGGGGCAGTATATAGTAGTTATATTCCTGTACATGGGGGCAGTTAGATTATAGTTATTAGTAGGTATATTCTATGTACATAGAGGGGCAGTATTATAGTAGTTATATTCTTGTACATAGGGGCAGCATTATTAGTAGTTATAATTCCTGTACATAGGGAGGCAGTATTATAGTTAGTTATATCTTGTACATAGGGGCCGTTATAGTAGTTATATCTCCTGTACATAGGGGGCAGTATTATAGTAGTTATATCTTGTACATAGGGGGCAGTATTATAGTGTTTATTCTTGTACATAGGGCAGTCATTATAGTGTTATTATTCCTGTACAGAGGGGGCAGTATATAGTTAGTTATATTCCTGTACATAGGGGGCAGTATTATAGTAGTTTAATTCCTGTACATAGGGGGCAGTTATGTAGTTATATTCCTGTACATAGGGGCAGTATTATAGTAGTTATATTCTGTACATGGGGGGCAGTATTATAGTAGTTATATTCCTGTACATAGGGGGCAGTATTATAGTAGTTTATCTCTGTACATAGGGGGTCTATTATAGTAGGTATTATCTTGCAAGAGGGCAGTTTATAGTAGTTATTTCTACATAGGGGGCAGTATTATAGTAGTTTATTCTTACATAGGGGCAGTATTTAGTAGTTATATTCCTGTACATAGGGGGCAGTATATATTATAGTAGTATATTCTGTACATAGGGGGCAGTATTAGAGTTTATATCCGTACATAGGGGGCAGTATTTATAGTTTATATTCTGTACATAGGGGCAGTATTATAGAGTAGTTATATTCCTACATAGGGGCACGTATATAGTAGTATAGTCCTGTACATAGGGGGCAGTATTTATAGTAGTTATAATCTGTACATAGGGCAGTATTATAGATTATATTTCCTGTACATAGGGGGCAGTATTATAGTAGTTATATTCCTGTAAACGGGGGCATATTTATAGTAGTTATATTCTTGTACATAGGGGGCAGTATTATAGTAGTTATATCCTGTACATAGGGGCGTATTAGAGTCGTTATATTAATTCCTGTACATAGGGGGCAGTATTATAGTTGTTATATTCTTTGTACATAGGGGCAGTATTATAGTAGTTATATTCCTGTACATAGGGGGCAGTATATATAGTAGTTATATTCCTGTACATTAGGGGGCAGTATTATAGAGTTATATGCTGAACTAGGGGGCAGTATTATAGTAGTTATATTGCCTGTACATAGGGGCAGTATTATGAGTTATTATGTACATAGGGCAGTAATAGTAGTTATTCTTGTACATAGGGGGCAGTATATATTTTAGTTATTCTGTACTAGGGGGCAGTATTATAGTAGTTATATTCCTGTACATAGGGGCAGTAATAGTTAAGTTATATTCCTGTACATAGGGGGCAGTATATAGTAGTTATATTCCTGTAACATAGGGGGCAGTATTATAGTGTTATATTCTTGTACATAGGGGGCAGTATTATAGTAGTTTAATTCTTGTACATAGGGGCAGTATTTAGTAGTATATATCCTGTTACATAGGGTGCAGTATTATAGTAGTTATATTCTTGTACATAGGGGCGGGGCAGTATTATAGTTTATATTCCTGTGTACATAGGGGCAGTATTATAGTTAGTTATATTCTGTACATAGGGGGCAGGATTTAAGTAGTTATATTCCTGTACATAGGTGGCGTATTTATAGTAGTATATTCCTGTACATAGGGGGCAGTATATAGTAGATTATTCCTGTACATAGGGGCAGTATTATAGTAGTTATATTCTGTACATAGGGCAGATATTATAGTTATATCTGTACATAGGGGGCGTATTATAGTAGTTTATATTCTTGTACATATGGGCAGAGCATTATTAGTAGTTATTCAGTACATAGGGGGACGTATTATAGTAGTTAAGCTGTACATATGGAGCAGTATTATAGTAGTTATATTCCTGTACATAGGGGGCAGTATTATAGTAGTTATATTCCTGTACAAGGGGGCAGTATTATAGTATTATAGGTAGCAATATGTAACTAGGGGGCAGTATATAGTACGTTATATTCTGTACATAGGGGGCAGCTATATTATAGTGTTTATATTCTGTACATGGGGGCAGTATTATAGTAAGTTATATTCCTGTACATAGGGGCAGTATTATGTATTAATTCTTGTACATAGGGGCAGTATATGTAGTTAATCCTGTACATAGGGGGCAGTCGTATTATAGGAGTTATATTCTGTAATAGGGGCAGTTTACTAGTGTTATATTGATAGGCAGTCTATAGTATTATTCTGTACATAGTGAAGTTATAGTAGTATATTCCTGTACACAGGGGGCAGTATTATAGTAGTTATATTCCTGTACATAGGGGGCAGTATTATAGTAGTTATATTCTTGTACATAGGGGGCAGTATTATAGAAGCCAAAAAGAAAATTGGTTCTGCTCTCCCGACTACCTTCGACTTCACGAGTGTGCACTGTACCCTATTCAAAGATTAGAGACCTAGCAGAACAACAGAAAAGAACGGTCCGGCACTCCAGCGTCTTTGATAAAAAAAACAATCTTCATATCTTTCTTGGATTGGACACAGATCAGGGTGATAGTACATATGCGCCAGGTACAGCATGTGAGTTATACAGTATTAGTGGTTATGATCCTGTAACAGAAAATAGCGTCCAAATCGCCTCTTTTTTGCCATTTTGCAACTCTTAAAAATTTGGGAAAAAAAAAATGAGGTTGAACAGTCCCCATATGAAAACAGCAGCTCGTCCCATAAAAATGACACCTCACACCGGTCTGTGCCCTGAGATCTCGGTCTGAGAGATTCCGCGCTCAGAAAATTGAGAAACAGACATTACTTTTTGTACAGACAATAATAAAACGCTGGAAAGATCAGACATTTTCAAGAAAATTATAGAATCAATTATTTTAGGGACCATTTCATTTCTATAGGGGATATAGGAGTTCTGTTACTATAAACCCCCTCACATATCACCACAAACTATTAACTTCACCCCTCAAACTATTCGGGGCAGAAGGTAGGAAGCTTGTTAACCCTTTTATGTATTTTACAGAAATTCAAATTTGGTTTTACCAAAAAAAATAAATTATTACATTTATCATATTCTGACGCCAATAACTTTTCCATCCTTAGGAGGACGGAGGTGGTTGAGGTGTCATTTTGATGTCAAGCTGATGTTTTCATTGCTACCTTTCTCCAGACTGTGCGAGCCTAAGGCTGCGGTCTCACGTGGCGGTTTGAACCCATTTTTGGCCCGTTTTTAAGCAGTCCGTCAAAAAACGTATCATTTTATGAAAACGCATCCGTTTTGGATACGTTTTAATTAAGATAATTGGTAAACACGGTCAAAGACGCATGCATTATGTGACAGACTGCTTATTAACGGGCCAAAAATGGGTTCAAAACGCCACGTGTGACCGCGGCCTTAGATAATTTTTTATTACGTTTACGAAAGGGCAAGAAAGTGGCGATTCGGACATTTGATTCAGCATTTTTCCGTAGCGGGGTTCACCTCCGGGAATAAACGTTTCTGCATTTTTATAGATTGGGAATTTTGGGACACGGTGATACGCAATATGTGGTGTTTTTTTATTTTTTTATTTTTACTTTTTTTCACTCTTTTTATTTATTTATTTATTTATTTATTATATATGGTTTAGGGTCTTTTGGGACATTTTAATGAATTTTATTTTTTATTATTTATTTTTAATTTTTACATTCCTATCATATGAACTAGTGATGATGTGATGAGTAGCTCATGCCAGTGCACTGCAATAACCATGTATTGTCAGGCTATGCTCGTGCACAGGCTGCCAGGCAGCTACTCGGTGCAGCCCCAGACTGGCGGACACTGGGGCCTTCATTAGGACCCCCTCCCTCTACAGGTACATAGATCACACGGTCACAGCATTGACCGGGGGGTCTAACGGATTAACAGCCGGATTGGGAGCCTGTTCTGATCCGGGGCACTGCTCTTCCCTGCATGGGGGGTCCGTGCAGACCTTAGGTTAGGCTGACGGGTTTCCCCAAGGAAAGGATAATTTTTCCCGCAGGTATATGCAGCTCAAACGCTAAGAATTATGGATTTTTAAAGGAAGGGAATAAAAAAAACTACAAATGCAAAAACAGCAAACAGAGAAATCTCCACAGACGTCCACAAATTGTGTTTAATAATGAGGAATTACATATGAGAGGAGCAAAGGCCCCGAAAAGTCCTGACACCAAGTGAAATGTATCAGTAACTAGAGAGATCGCAGTGAGAACAGGACAGGGCGAGGCTGGTGCTGCTCTGGTGCTGCTCTGGTGCTGCTCTGGTGCTGCTCTGGTGCTGCTCTGGTGCTGCTCTGATGTGTTGTATGTAAACAATGCAGGACACGCGGCTCCTGCTACCAATCGCCTGTTGCGTAATTTCTTTGCATTTCTAAACACATTGCAAGCAGACCATGTGACCGCACCCATTCACAAGTGACGTTTGCTTTGCGTTGTTAAATGCAGCGCTTAGGCTCCCCCTGGAATCATAGGTTGGAGTAACGTGGCGTTTGCGTTGCATTTAGTAAAGCGTTTGGTGATAACACATTTTGATACGTTTTTTTCCTTGGTGCGTTTCAAATACGTTTTAAAAAATTGCGACTTGTGACGCAGCCTCAGGGAGCAGTGCGGGATCTAGACTAAGGCTGGGAGATTCATAGCCACAAAATAGAAAGCTACATAACCCGATGGTCTATAACAAGGAGTCTTGTGCGTCCCGGCAGACGTGTCTTATGATGGGCAGCACCAGGGAGCCGGCACAGGACCTTCACAAACGTATTGGTACAGAGCCTGACCAGCAGAAGGTACCAGAGAGCGTGTTCACTGCTTCTGCCTGAGGCATCATAGTACAGCATTTATAACCAGCTTGTCAGTCACCCCCCTGACCAGACTATAGGTGTCGCCCCAGTCACCCCCCTGACCAGACTATGGCCGTCACCCCAGTCACCCCCCTGTCCAGACTATGGTTGTCTCCCCAGTCACCCCCCTGTCCAGACTATAGGTGTCACCCCATAACTCAGCCCTCCCCCCCATCCAGACTAAACTACTTAGACTACACTACACATACGACACTGTGGACCCGAAGTCTGGTTCTGCTTCAGATTGTCCGACTGACTGTTCAGCCACCAATCCAGCATCATGTCTGGGCTGCACGGCTGAATGGGTAAGACGGTTGCTCTCATCTCTTGGTTGGTGTGTAGTGTAAGGGTCTCCATCTCCCAGCAGGTTGGTGTCCGGTATATGGCTGAGCGCTGCTCACTTCTGGATGCTGTACAGTACCATTGTCCTGGTGCAGAGGCCTGACTGTCCCCGGCCCATTATAGAGGGGGAGATGAGTGCAGACCCTGCTAATCCCCGGGAGGATCCTCCATCTGTCACTGCATCATCCGTTATACATCAGATGCCACGTGACAGCAGCTTCTATAAGATCATGTTATATGCACTGGAGATCAATGTTTCATCACTTCAAAGCCTTTGCTGTGAATGACCCGAGCCCTGGCCACAGGACCTCAGCCCCTGGCCACAGGACCTCAGCCCCTGGCCACAGGACCTCAGCCCCTGGCCACAGGACCTCAGCCCCTACCCGGACCATCTGCCCCTAACGTCCACAGGACCTCAGCCCCTGACCATAGGACCTCAGCCCCTGCCACAGGACCTTCACCCCTGGCCACAGGACCTCAGCCCCTACAGCACGATCACTAACCAAGACTCGCCACCTAGCACACCACAGACCACATCCCCTAACCACAGGACTCAGCCCCTAACCACAGGACCCTCACCCCTACCACAGGAACTCCAGCCCCTGAACCATAGGACCTCAGCCCCTGACATAGGACCTCAGCCCCTGACCATAAGACCTCATCACCCTGACCATATGACCCTCAGCCCCTGGCCACAGGACCTCAGCCCCTAACCACAGGACCTCAGCCCCTAACCACAGGACCTCAGCCCCTGACCATAGGACCTCAGCCCCTGGCCACAGGACCTCAGCCCCTGGTCACAGGACCACAGCCTTGGCCACAGGACCTCAGCCCCTGGCCACAGGACCTCAGCCCCTGGCCACAGGACCTCAGCCCCTAGCCACAGGACCACAGCCCCTAACCACAGGACCTCAGCCCCTAACCACAGGACCTCTGCCCCTGGCCACAGGACCTCAGCCCCGGACACAGCACTTTAGCCCCCGCCACAGGACCTCATCCCCGGCCACAGGACCTCAGCACCGGCCACAGGACCTCAGCACCGGCCACAGGACCTCACTGGTCACTCACACGGTTCTGCTGGGATCTGCTCCACTGTTCATCCAGTCTCTTCCACAGTTCTGGGACTGTTGTGGGTTTCTTTGCCAGAACTTTGTCACCAAGGATTTTTCAGAGGTTTTCTATTGGGTTTTGATCAGGACTCGGGGCTGTGGCCGTTTCATTGTTTCAGTGTTTTCTGTTACAAGGATCTGCTTTACCCGTTTTTCCGTGTGACAGGGGGCAATGTCCTGCAATGAAGGTTCTGATACTTGTAGTCCCTCTGTCATGTAGCTGTAGGAGAGGACCAACTTGTGCTACAGAAAACATTCCCCAAACCCTGACACTTCCTCCACCGCCTCTCACTGACTTCTTTGCACACTTTGGGTTTAGTCTTTCCACAGTTTGTTGATGAACATAATGTTTCCCATCAGATCCAAGTAAATTAACCTTGTCTTCTCCTCTGTGCACAACCCGCTCCTCAGTATAGGTGAGTGTCGCCTTCTGATTCTTTCTGCTGATGAGAGGTTTGGTCTCGGTCGGCTTTCAGTCCAAATTCTTGTAAACATTGAGACCCGTATGAGGAGACAGAACCTTCCCCTGGGCAGTACTGATTCTCCGCATGATCCGGTCCTCTCTTGTATTTGCCTTTCGGGGGTGACCGGGGACACGTCTTGGGGGACCAGAAGGAGTTTGTGATGCTGTAATATCCTGGGAACAAGCTCTCTTGTTATGGCTGATGGGGTCACCCCTTTGGACCTGCTGCCCGAGGGTTCAGTCACTTTGGATCAGCAGAACATTTATACAACGTCTGATGGATGTGAGAATGTTCTGTAATTCTCATCTGTGTCTGTCACATTCATCTCATTTACACTTTTTTTCTGTTCTTTAGATTGTATATAATTTATAAAATGAGCTTAAAATCCTGCAGTATTCCTGATGTTATATTCACATTGTGTGATGTCCGGCTGTGATGGCCGCGTAGTCTCACACTGCAGCGCTGTCCTTACTCCATACTTTACACTGCCGCTCCACTCCCACAGTATCAGTGCAGGTTCTGGAGATTGACTCCTCTCTCTCCCAGGGACTCCAATAGACTATCTTTTCGGCCATCCCTATCCCACACACTGTAGTTTCCCATCTTATAACATTATACCACATCACATATATAAGTGCTCTGAAAATGATTTCTCTCCATATAGTCCCCTGGAATTAATGATATATTAAAGGAAATCTTCCATCAGGCTGTTACACTGTTCAGATTACATGATGGAGGGGTAGTGGGAGTTAAGGGCGGCACGGTGGCGGAGTGAGTAGCACCTCTGCCTTGCAGCACTGGAGTCCTGGGTTTGAATCCCACCCAGGTCAACATCTGCAAAGAGTTTGTATGTTCTCTCCGTGTTTGCGTGGGTTTCCTCCGGGTACTCCGGTTTCCTCCCACACTTCAAAACATACTGTTAGGTTGTTTAGTTTGTGAGCCCCATGGGGACAGGGACCAATTTGACATGCTTGTGCAGCGCTGCGTAATCTGTGTGCGCTATATAAATAAAGAATTATTATTATTATTAAGGCTTGTATTGTGTGTTCACACTTGTTTTCACAGCATGAGCATGAGATTTCCACTTCTACACGGCGCATGTGATAATATTAGGGCGCATGTGATAATATTAGGGCGCATGCGCTATGTACACATAGTGAATGTTACTGCTGTACACAAACAATACAAATATAATACAAGTATTTGCGCTCCATTTACCATCCGTTCCCATAGAGCTGCATGGAAGCTTCTGCTACATTGTATCCGTTACCATGGAATCCTGTGTTATCAGCAGCAGGAAGCCCTGGCACTGGTGAGAACCTATCAGCAATATCTAATGTGAATGCAAAGTTGTTTTAGGCTCAGTTCACACTTGTTATATTGCATGGCATTATTTTGCGTTAATAGTTAACAGAACTGAACCCTACCTCCATGCAAGTCTATAGGAAGAGAAGGTAAGTGGACGGGGCCTCCATTACTGTGAACATTTGCATTTACAAAGCGCTTCATAAAAGCAATGTTAACGCATGTATAACAAATGTAAACAGTAAAGAATATTGAATGCAGCTCTGGATGTGATTGGAGAAGAACAAGACGTCTGCATTGTGTCTTGAGTTGTCTTTTGCTGAGATTACGGCTCTGCCCCATCACATCCTTGTGTACACGAAATGCTCCTACAGTGGCACGACACTGCATGAACAATACAGCAGCAGGGTGTGGAAAGTACCTGTATGTTACACTGGAGTCTCTGAGAAGCCGTACCCTGTAATACTGTGCTCCACCATCCTGCTGACTGTCTCCCGGCTCAGTGTGACAAGCGCATGACCTGTACACACACAAGGAGGAGGCCGGAGGAAAGCACCAAGTAGCTGCTCCTCTATGTAGGGATATAAATTTATATCCCAGGATTGTAGCTTCTCCATACACTGCTGTGCTCTGTGCTCTCTGCAGCCAGTGTTATGTATACATAAAGCAGTATACAGAGAGAATGTACACTGCACAATGGAGGGGAGGAGCTTCATTACTGAGCACGAGCAAAAAGTGCATCCACATTCATCTCAACTAAAAGCCTGCAAACATGAGCTCCAAGGAAAAGCAAACTGAGACATAAAGCAGTATACAGAGAGAATGTACACTGAGACATAAAGCAGTATACAGAGAGAATGTACACTGCACAATGGATGTATGCACTGTGTATTGAAACTTTAGGTAGTATTTACCTTAATCCTGATTTTTTGGTCCCACGCTTTACTGTTATCTGTAGGGGAGGAGCTTCATTACTGAGCACGAGCAAAAAGTGCATCCACATTCATCTCAACTACAAGCGACATCCTCAGATCAGGGATAGAACAGACACTTATTGGACATTCCATCATTTCCCTACAATTTTATGAGAAATATGTTTGTCACATAATGGAGATAACTAATTGTATCAATTTATTAGATATTTTTGGAGTCAGAGACAATCACTCTGACTGCGACTCTTCTTCCCTGCCCTTAAAGGGGAACTTTAGAAAGCTACAGGTTAAACCTTTCATGTTCTTCCAGAACCAAATCCCCCGATAGATGAAGTGATCGGGACACACGGGGTGGTCGCCAGATTCGTGGAGTTCCTGAAGAGGAAGGAGAACTGCACGTTACAGGTCAGAGGGGCGGCCGGATCGTGTCACTATGTGTTATGACCGGCACTGTTCACACTTGACATCAGGGTCGTCTCGTTGTCTCCTACAGTTTGAAGCCGCCTGGGTGCTAACAAACATCGCCTCGGGGAACTCCCTGCAGACCCGGATCGTCATCCAGGCGGGCGCCGTGCCCATCTTCATAGAACTGCTCAGCTCGGAGTTTGAAGATGTGCAGGAGCAGGTAAGACTGGGAAGAGATTGTCAATATTAATCAGATTTATTTTTAATAAAGTTTTTTTTTTAATTTCCAATATTAAAGGAACTTTCCAGTAACAGCAAATTCATAGAACAATACATGGTGCAGGGCCTGATGGGAGGAGCAGGGCTCAATTTCTTTGTATTGCTAGAACCTCGCAGGAACCTAGAATCACGCTCCTCCCTTCAGGCCCTGCACAAGGCATCATTCAAGAAATCGGCTCCTGTAATCAGATTTTTTTATCTTGTATTAATTTTCCGAGGTAGTCAGATTTTCTGTAAAATGTTCTGTGATCATCAAATTTTTCTATTATTATATTTTATAAATATATTATTATTTTTTATCAGATAGTTTTACTATTAATAAATTAGCATTATTAATTTGTTATTTTTAGTGCTATATTTTCAGTATTAATCAGATTTTCTCTGGTATTATATTTGCTGAATTATTGTAATTTTAGCAGTGCATTTGCAGTAGTATTCAGATTTCCCTAGACTCCGCCTCCTGCACCCTCTTCCTGTGTATGATACATTTTCATTCCATGTATCTATGTTTCTTCTACAGGCGGTGTGGGCTTTGGGGAACATAGCAGGAGACAGCACCGTGTGTCGGGACTATGTCCTGGACTGTAACATCCTGCCCCCCCTATTACAGTGAGTATCCTGCAACACATTTTGGTTTCTCCAGCCATAAGACACAGATTGTTACGTCTGATTTATGTCCTGAGCCCAGGATTAGTCACATTTTTCTAGTAATAGAGTTGCAGTATTAATAAGATTTTTTCTTAGTTATAGATCTGCAGTACTAATCAGATTTTCTAATATCAGATTAGCAGGTTTATTCAGTATCAATGACATTTTTAACTTTACCACTGAGCATGTACATAATGTGCAGTCACATTCATCTCAACTAAAAGCCTACAAACATGAGCTCAGGAAACAGAAATTGTTTGGTCTGATTTATGTCCTGAGCCCAGTATTAGGTTTTTCTAGTAATAGAGTTGCAGTATTAATTAGATTTTCTTTAGTTATATATCTGCAGTACTAATCAGATTTTTTAATAACAGATTTGCAGGTTTATTCAAAGTATCAATGGCATTTTTAGAGTAATAGAGTTGCAGTATTAATTAGATTTTTTTAGTAATAGATCCACAATATTAATAAAACAATTTTTAATAATAGATTTACAGTATTTATCAGATCTGATACTAATAGAGTTGAAGTGATTGATCCTCAGTATAAATCAGATTTTTGTATTTAAAGATCCTTAGTTTTAATTTAGATTTTTTTTGTTGTTGTAATAGATTCATGTATTAGATTTTTTTAAGGATTTATTTGCAATATTAATTAGATTTTCTAGTAAATAATTGCAGTATTATTTAGATTTTTCTGGTGGTACAGTTGCCGTAATAGTCATATTGTTAGTAATACATTTAGCTGTTACTACCTGATGGTTTGTATATGTTACAGATTACTATCAAAACAGAACCGACTCACAATGACCCGGAACGCTGTGTGGGCGCTGTCCAACCTGTGCAGAGGGAAGAACCCGCCACCAGATTTTGCCAAGGTGAGAGACATCAGCAGTATAAGGGGCTGGGGGTCCTTCAGGGGTGGTCTCTGTAATCTCCCCCCTTCACCCGTGTGATGTCTGTGTTCTCTCTGCAGGTCTCCCCGTGTCTGAACGTCTTGTCCTGGCTGCTCTTTTTTAGTGACACGGACGTCCTGGCTGACGCCTGCTGGGCGCTCTCGTACCTGTCTGACGGCCCAAACGATAAAATCCAGGCAGTCATCGATGCCGGGGTGTGCAGGCGATTGGTGGAGCACCTGATGTGAGATATAGGTGTGATGTGCTATCCCACCAGGGGTAGGGGGCACCTACTGACCTGTTACCTATCTTTCCGTTCAGGCACAGCGACTACAAAGTGGTTTCTCCCGCCCTGAGAGCCGTCGGGAACATCGTCACTGGAGATGACGTTCAGACACAGGTTTGGATTGAGGAAGATGCAGATATTCAGAGTCAAGAGGAATAAAATTAGTTGTTAATGAGAAAGTGAATCTGATAGACAGTTCTTACTCCTGCCCAGCACAGAGGCAGATGAGCGCTGCCCCCTAGTGGATACATTGTGAACAGCGAGCATCTGTTTGCTTGTGATCTAAGGGGGATTTGCCTATTCTTAGGACAGGAGATCTATACTAGATTGGCAGGTTCGGCATCTCACAATTGTCTGCAGAGACTGCGGTGCCATGACGAGCACTATGGACTCTGATTCTCTCTCCTAGCATAGTACAGTATGGTGGCAGGACTCTGTACTGCAGCTCAGATCCATTCACTTAAACGTGACGGAGCCGGTCCATGTGCCTGATGATAATGAAATCACCTTTGGATTGTATGTGTCCGGTCCTGCCAGTCTTGTATTGATCACCTGCTATAAGTTTAATTAAATTTAAGATGACGTAGAATAAAGCCAAGTGCACAGATCTGAGCCTCCCCCTAATCCGCAGGTCATCCTGAACTGCTCGGCTCTGCAGAGTTTACTCCAATTACTGAGCAGCCCCAAGGAGTCCATCAAGAAGGAGGCGTGCTGGACGATATCCAACATCACGGCCGGGAACCGTTCTCAGATCCAGGTGAAGCACATCAGCTTTGTGCATTGTAGCTGTAGGGGGGCTTGTTTTCTGGGGGAGGAGCTGTAGTTTTCATAAATACCATTTGGGGGTTTGTGGTTCACCTTTCTCTCGTGTCTTCTCTTTCTACAGACTGTAATCGATGCCGCCATCTTCCCCACTCTCATTAGCATCTTGCAAACGGCCGAGTTCCGAACCAGGAAAGAAGCTGCATGGGCAATTACAAACGCCACGTCTGGGGGCTCCATTGAACAGATAAAGTAGGCACCTACTCACAGTGCAGGGCTATGACACTGTACACAATGTACTTGTATCCTTAGGATCATCGTTTTGCTCTCTTCTGTCTTCCAGATACCTGGTTGGATTGGGCTGCATCAAACCCCTCTGTGACCTCCTTACCGTCATGGACTCCAAGATCGTGCAGGTGGCTCTGAACGGCCTGGAGAATATCCTGAGACTGGGCGAGCAGGAGTCTAAGAAGGACGGCACAGGCATAAACCCCTACTGCATCCACATCGAGGAAGCCTACGGTAAGGATAGGCGCCTGGGGGCTGTAGAGAAGTAGAAATGGTGGTGGAGATCTGTCTGATGCACATCAGTCTGTCCTGTTACATGTGAATGGATTTGTAGTTGCCAGACCAGCAAAGAACTTTCCTGCTTTTAGGAGAACAGAAGCAGGACCCTTACTCATTCCCAATAATGACATCATCAAAGGTCCTTAAAGCACAACTCCGATTTATAATTTTCTATATTTTCTACTATTACTTCCATAACCTATGTGCAGCAGTTTTTTGCTATTTGCTATCCTCCTCGATTTAGCCTGTCCCTGCAGTAACTGTCTCTTCTGGCTAAACATTCTTTTGTTTACTCAAGAAATTCTAGAGACCCTGACTCCCTGCTCACTCTGGACGGGTGAGAGTCATGTAATCGAGCATTGTGTGTAGCTCGCAGGGGAGCCTTGTGTCTGCAGCTCTGTGGATGCACAAGTCTCCAGCAAAGAATAGTGAGGTACATGGCCCCTGTTCCCTATCAATCCCTCCATCCCAGTGATTCTGAAGAACTTTCTCTTTTTGTCTCTCTGCTCCTCAAGCTGTATCGTAGACTCTTCTGCAGCCACCACCCACACCTATGGCCACTATCTACACATCAGGGAAGCTGTTTGTGCTCACTTCACTAAGACCATACACAGAATTTCCACGTCATGTAACTGTTCAGTGCTGGTTTCTACTACTTATTCCATGCTCAATGCTCCTCCATGTGATGGAAGCCGCCAGGTTCTTCCCTGTAACGTCCTGTATGTACACACTAGGCTGAGCTCAGTGGATTTACTTGTAGGAGTCTCACCGGATTTGCTTCTACGTTACTTCCTGATATAACACTATAAGCAGGATGTAGATGACTTAGCTTCACAGCAAGGACAGGAATAGCTTAGTCCCCGCCCACTTCCCTGCTGCTGAGGAAGATTTCTGATGAGTGGCTTTCAAACAGAATATGACAAAACTCAGGAAATAAAAGGGCGAGCGCCACAATTTGGGCATCGATCTGTTCGCATTGAAAGTTGGAATCACATGATGATTATGTAATAAATAATTATGAAATCGGAGTTACACTTTAACCAGGAGCAGTGCTCTCACCTCTCTGTGTCTTTCTCCCTCTTCCCAGGCCTAGACAAGATTGAGTTCCTGCAGAGCCACGAGAACCAGGAGATCTATCAGAAGGCCTTCGACCTGATCGAGCATTACTTTGGTACTGATGATGAAGACAGCAGTATTGCCCCCCAAGTAGACCTGAGCCAGCAGCAGTACATCTTCCAGCAGCGGGAGGCCCCCATGGAGAGATTCCAGCTGTAACCGGCAGCATGCGCCAGAGCTAGATCTCCCCCATCATCCTCTACCGGTCTGCCGCCACCTCCGCGCGCGCAGACTCCTCCCCCTTTCCATTTCCTCCTCCTCCTCAATATTTTCTCTTTAGTTCTCCTTGTCCTCCGCAGTGTGCACTCTCTCTTCTTGTTTCCTCTTTGACATTTGGCGCTGTCATCGGAGCCGGGAGGTCTTTCCTTGTCCTGGCTGCCGGTATAAGAGAGGGGCTTAGCCCCCACACCCCAGCCTACGCCCCACCGGATGGCGTCAACCAACATATCTCCATTTCACCTCCGACTTGGACACAGCGACGAAAGGAAAGACCGGACGAACTGCATACAGGAGACCACGGACTGACCGAGAAGGCGCTGGAGCCAGGAGCCGGGGCCCCGGAGTCAGGAGATGGGCTCCAACCCCCGAGACACGCTGCCGCCACCCGTCAGAGAAGGACGAGGCAGAGAGATACAGGAGGAAGACCCCCGAGCCCCCCGACAGGCGGCTCAGCTCTCTCCAGGATCTTAAAGCTGCCTTCACTTTTCATTTTTCTTCCTTTTGCTACTTTTTTGTGCCCCCCCCTCCCCCCTCGGACCCCATGAGACTGTGGACGGCTGCTGTCCTTACTCCCCCCTCCCCCAGAGACACGACGGACTTTAAAAAAATTCTTTTGTGGAGACTTTTCTAGTGACTCTTTAAATTAAAAAACATGAAAAAAGGACAAAAAAAAAAAAATGTCCCCCGAACACAAAAAACAACAACAAAAACCAACGCGATGGGACTGAATCTTTTGCCGCTCGCCATGGAGGCCGCCACAGGGAGGTCTACGCGGGGGCGAAGCGGTCTCCTCCTCCAGCCCCTCCCCCTCCTCCTCCATCCGTCTGGTTTACAGAGAAGCCGCTGTAGGTTAGAGAGTATATTATATATTTTTATTTTACGTTGATGCAGCAATTTTTTTTTCTTTGCTGTGTAAATTATTGCATTATTTTAAATGTAAAAAAAAAAAAAACCCATTGTTTATTGTTCCCGAGGCCATTTTACAGGTCACAGGGGGGTGACACTATAGAGATGTATAGGGAGCAGGTCACAGGGGGGTGACACTATAGAGATGTATAGGGAGCAGGTCACAGGGCGGTGACACTATAGAGATGTATAGGGAGCAGGTCACAGGG
>WNYA01003691.1:0-23359 GCA_019512145.1 Engystomops pustulosus
CACACGGACGCTCGCTGACACCAGACAATCCTACCCTTCCTTCCTTCTAGAAGCATATGTAGCGCTGTGATTGATATAAGGCTAATTCCAGGACCCATTTCAAGTTCAAGGATTGGTGTAGATCACAGGGGACGTGACACTGACTCTTGGGTAGTCTCACATCCTATAATGGGGGACCTCTTCACTTTGCAGGAGGGGAGGAGGAGGAAGAGGAGGGGGAGGGAGAAGAGGGGGGGGGTGAAGGCTTTGTCTCACAGTGTCCATCGAGGAACCACAGTAGGGACAGTCATTTAACTGGATGAAAGCTGGTTGGAGGGAATTTTGCTTTGGTTAATAGGGTAACAGCGGGGGGACGTAGCAGGCAATGTTTTTGGGGTAGATGTGAAAACATGAAAAGGACCCTGCGTGGAAAGATGGCCAGATACCATTATCCTGCAGACTAGAGAAAATTAGCAGCTTTAATCCCAGCCGGTCCATGCGTCTTGTCATTTTTGCAGCGCGTGCTCCTATTTCATCCATCCCCCCCACACCCCCTATCATATCACATATCCTATAGAGAACACATATGCCCCGACAGTCACATAGTAAACGGAGACGCCTTGCCCCTGTCCGTTTAGTATTCTACGGACTGGTACACCGGGAAAATAATTAGTGGCATCAATATTGCAGAGATAAAGATTACCAAGCAGCACTGGAAAAAAAATAAAAAAATCGGAAGCCTCTTTTACATGCTGACGGGGAACGCTCGCCTTATTCTTTTATGGTATTTTAAATTCCGTCTTTCAATCAAAAAATCTGCTCAAAAAGGCATTTGAATGCTGTAAAATGATTAAATGTCTCCCCTGTTAAGGTTTGAGACTAATCTTTTTTGTTGTATAGCGTCTCCAGAATGCTCGCATTTTACTCCTTGTCCCAAAGCTCTTTTTATTCACTGCTCACAGCCAAATTTACATCTTAATTGCAGGGTTCACATTTAACAATATAGACAGCGTAATGCTACTGGTAATTAAGCTTTTACTACCTGCTTCCTACACCGCCGCAGAGTGACACAGTTTCGCAGTGTTAAGTTCATATTCTTGAGCACTTTCCGGGTTGGGGGAGGGGGGGGGGGGGGAGAAAAATTTTTTCAAAAAGTTCGCAAGGCAGGCCGGAATCCAAAAATTTGCAGTCGATTATCTTTTTGGTGGATGAAGTCGGGGGAGAATTGTGTGACGGCAGCTGACAAAGAGTGAAAGAAAGGATAAGTTCTCATCTTCAAAATTTCAAAAAAGTTCAAAAGCAGGTGCGTAATCCAAAAATTGGCAGTCAGATATTTTTTGGGGGTAATGAAGCCTTCTTCAGGGATAAGAATTTGCAGTGCTGAGGGTAAAAGCAGCTGACAATGACATGCATGTGTCCCAATTGAAAGTACCCATGCTCAAGCACTCAGAGGTAAAAGAATCACATAAGTTCTAAAGAGGATCCAGAATCCAAAAATGTGCAGTCCACTATCATTTTAGGTAATCAAGCCATCTCTGGTAGAAGGAATTTGCAATGCGGTTGGTGTCAGGAGCTGACATCAGTGTGTTTGTGTCCTAAAGTAAATGATAAGTCTTAAAAAAAAGTCCTAAAAAGTAGACCCAGAATCCCAAAAATTTAGACATAATTTTGGTAATAAAGCCGTACTCAGGGGAGGAATTTGCAATGCAGTGGATGACAGCAGCGGACGTCTTGCGTTTGTCTTAACTGAAGCATTTGAAAATAAAAAAATCCTAAATTCGACAGGCCCGGAATTCAAAAATTTTAAGCCAAATATCATTTCATACAATGAATCTGTGTTCCGGGGAGGAATCTGTAATGCAATGGATGTGAGTAGTAGATAATAATGTGTTAATGAAATGTAAGTTCCTTATTCCAAAAGTTGCTTCACGGGGAAAAAAATCCCAAAAAGTATAAATGTTGGCATGAATTAAAAAAAAAATTACCTCCGACTCTATTTTTGACTAATGAAACTGTGTTCGGGGGGGATTGTATCAGGAGAAAATTGTGATGCAGTGAGTGACAGCAGATGACAACAATGTCCATGTGTCATAGTTGAAATGTTAAGTCCTAGTTCTCGAGAACTTGAAGAGGATGAAAAACAAAAAGTTGAAATGTCGGTTTCGGAACTGAAAAATCCATTGTCAGGGGAGGAAATATGCAATGCAGTAGGTGAAAGCACCTGACAATGATATGCAGGTGTAAAAATTGGAACGTTAAACCCCATCCTCAAGAACTTGCGGCTGGGGATCCCAAAAAAGTTCAGGAGGGGGGGTGAAAAATAAAAGAAATCACAGCCCTTTTTCCACTATTGCTGTGTATCAGGAGATTGTATCAGGAGGAATTTGCAGTGGAGTGGGTGACGGCAGCTGATATCGATATATGCGAGTGTCAACGTTAATATCTTAGTTCCACGTCCTCAAGCACTTGGTAAAAATAAATTAAAAAAATTCCAATATCACGAATAAATTTCTCCAACTGATGCTGCTGTGTTTGTGGGGGTTGTATCAGAAATGTGCAGTGCATTGGGTGACAACGATATGAATCCATAAAAACTGAAACGCTCAGGAAAAACGTAAGGAAAAAACATGCCAAAAAGTTTAAATATGGACCCAGAAAAGAAGACTAATCGACCCTTTATTTATTTATTTTTTCGACTAATGAGGCCACCTGCAGGGGCGACTTCGGCTGACACCGAGACGTGTCACAATTTACAGCGATACCTTTCGAAACCAGTCAACATTTATTTTAAGATGCCGGGCAGGAGGTGTTAAAAGTAGCTGGAGAACCCGTGAAGATTCTCCGTACACACGGTATTGTAGGGGTTAAGTCGTTTCCCAGTCTCTTCCTGTACGCTACGTTTTTGGATTCCACTTAGAATGCCAATTGTGTCGGTGGAATTTTTGAAATTTCCGATCAAGTTTCTATTCTAGGAGTTTATTCTGGAGGAACGAGGCTACGCCATTTTTTCTGTGACCTTTTTTTTGAGTGTTTTTGGACTTTTACGCTCACCCTCCCCAATACATCTTATTAGGAATTGGAGCAGTGTGAGTTTACTAGACTGTAATCTGCTCTCTGTCACAACGAAGAATCCGATGGATCAATGTGACTGCCCCGGCGTTGCTCATTCTTTTAACATAATCTGAATTTGTGTGCTAGACGTGTTAAATTTGGTTCATACTTGCCTGCTCACTTAAAAAGAAATGGGGGTTGACAAGTGCACGAAGGCGTGTACTTATTTAGGCAAACATATGAATGCTATGTGCGGCTTGAAGACCAGTTAACCCTTTCTCTCCATGGCATGGCTGCAGCCTCCCGGAAGGCACCAAGTCTCACATCCTTCCTCCCTCAAGAGTTTCGACTCGGAAAACCGATAAGGCATTGCGTCAAATTCCCTTCCACACTTTGTTCGCAGGACGAGCAGCTCCGGCATTTGAAAGATTCCCAAATATTCTTGTCATCCAAGGCAATATATATTTTTTTTTTCTCAAAAAATTAAAATTTACCAAAGCTTCGAAATATTCCAAAAAAGAGCAAAAAAATTTCAAAAATTAGAACTATACGTTTATTATAAAAATGAAATGCCAGTCTTGGAGGTAAATGGCGTGTAGCGAGGAAAAGTAAAAAAAAAAAAAAAAGATTGGAAAAAAATTCAGGCTACTGAAAATAAAAAAAATAATAATAATTAAAAATTAAAAATAATAAAAAAAAAATCTTACAGAAAATCATTCTTTCATTTGGCTCTGGTGAGTTGTGTTTAATGTTATAACAAACGTTTAGTGCCCAAACAGAGGAAGCTTTTTTTTTTTTTATTCCCTCTTTGTACTGTAGCCCAAAGGAAACATTTGTAGCTCAGGAGAAATCTCCCTCTCCATCTCAGTTTTCAGTGTGTTCTCAATCCCCCCTCCCACAGTACCTGCCTAGCTGTCACAATGTGTGGAGCTCCTGCCCTCCCCTCCTACCATTGGCTATCCTCCCACCAATCCAGTAGCCAAGTGGGCCAGAGGGACTGCATATGTAAAGCTCTACTTCATATTAATAAGCTGCAATCGGGGCTTTAAGTCCTTGATTAGGAGAGTGTGAGAGCTTTTGGTCCCAACTGGCTGTGCCTATAGGCTTGTCACCAGGAGAACATTTGTGTTAATTGCACTGTCCTCTGACAAGGAAACTTTGATTTATAGCTGGGGTGCACAAATTATGGTTGCCGGGCGCACATGGATTCGGTAGAACTTTGCCTTCCAGAGTCTTTTTCCCTGCACTACGAGGAAGAGTAGGTACCTCTTTTTGCTTCTTCTTCTTCTTCTCTTTCTATAGACTGAGATGCAGGTAGGGGCTTCTGTGCATGAGTGGTCACTGTGTGCCTGTCTTGTCTCTATTGTGCCGAGCTTGCTGCTGTTTTTGTAAATGTTTTTGTTTTGTTTTGTAATGTATCTATTTTTTTTTTTTTGTTGTAATTGTACGGCTGTGGAATTGTCTCCCCCTTCCACCGTGAGTCCTGTCACAATCCGAGGGACAGCTGTGTGTCACTATTCAGGTACTAAGAATAGGCACTTGGCACAAAAGCTTAGCTAAGTGTTAAAATGTGGCTGTTTCACTCGTGTGCAGCACATTTTCCTAGAAACCCCCCCCCCTCCTTCCACAAACCTGCGTGCCATTCAGACCACCAGAATGCTTGTTGTGTTTGCAGCCGCTGTCACATTTAGGACAGAAGTGACACCGGCTCGCAGCTTGGGGGAATAATGAGCAGAAAATGAGAAAGCGTGTTTGGAGAAGTATTTATGAAGAGGAAGCTTCTGTGTTACAGCCTGAAGTCGAATTCTAGATGGATAAGCATTAACTAGCTACAATGCAGGGGCTTGTCAATGAGTAACCGGGGCTAGTTAAGGGCCATGAGGAAGGAGAGATGAAGGGGGGTTGGTTTTGGAAGTAAAATGTATCAGATCTGTGCTGGTCGGAGAGTTATGGAAGGTCTTGTAAGGAAGTAGTTGTGCAGAGCGGAGTAAGACCGACATATATTTCTTAGGAGGGATCTGTCATTGATACTTTTGTGTCATGTGGAGCTGCTCAAACCGTTAACAATGCGAGCAGGCATCTGTAAATGTGGGGAAGACATAGACCCAAGAACATGTGAGAAGAGTAGAAATCAACCACCAGCTATTCCCTTATAGTAATAACATATTAAAAACATAAAACAGCATAAAAACCTATAAAGAACAACTTATCCCTAGATATAAAAAAAAAAAAATCTCTATGTGTGTATGATCACCGATGCACTCGAAACAACCTTCTCGAGTGTGGCGAACGCTCTGTCTCGGCTAAAGAAGCTTTCTTACATTTACCTTCTTATAGCTAATTTGAATGATTACTTGAGATAAGCTTCTTAAGGAAGATGCATTGAAATGATCTGCGTGTGCAGATGTCAGACGTAGGGACTGTGGTTCTGGGGCTTATAGTGCATGAAGAGAATATTGGGGTCACTACTTTCCTTTCGAGGTGTTGACCCTTCGAACGTAGTCAATATAGCTGAAGTTTTTGGTGTTCTATTTTTGGTGTTGGTGGTTTTTGTTTTTGATATTTTGTATCTAGGACTTTGCAAGGATTAGAGAAATTTTTGGAAAAAAATTGAGATCTAGGATGTTTCATGGGTTTAGGGTGATGGGGGGGGGGGGGGGGCTCCCGATGGGGGGGATGTAGAAAGTTAAGCCTAGCCGATTGTACTTCTTGGGAAATAATTGTTATGAAGGTAACAGATGCAATAAGTGTATCGGCCCGTTCTGACATATGTGTCAATCTCATCTGTGGGAATGAAACAGTGGGGCTCTTTCCATAAAACGCCTTCTACCTCTGATTAAAATGTTACATTGACTAAAGGATTACTGAGCCGACTTAATTTTACTGACTGTTTTAACAGTTGTCACAGCTGCTGGAAAGCGGAAAAGGCAAATGAAAAAAGAGTCCAAAAAAAAAAGGGAAAGCACAAGGGGTCGGGGATGATAGGAAGAGTTGGGGAAGACAAAAGAACGGGGGTCGTTATGGAATATTGGCCTCATCTTGCCGCTACAAAGTTTGGGGTAATTCTATCTAGAGATAGAGGAGAGGAGCTTAAAGTGTAACGTTGATAAGACCGGGGCTACTGCCTGTCAAGACGCCAAGATAAGATGACATTAGTGCTACAATAAATGAGTACACAATCTTAAGTGATTGCTTTTAAGTGATCAGGTTTCCAGCTGGGATCTCGGAATTCTGATTTCCTTTCCCTTACTTCACTCTTCTATCCTAAAGTTTGATCCCCAGAGAGAAGGAAGGAAGAAGGGGGGGGGGGGTTGACGTGTCAATAAAGCTTCCACCATGGGCAAGTTTTCGAGAATATGTTGGCGTTAGTCTTCAGTAGAAGAGGCAAAAAATTTTTTCATAATTCAAAAAAATATTCTCTCCAGTGTTTTTGACACCTCTCCGACTCTACTCTACCGTTCACCAAGCTGCAATAGAGACCTCAACATCAAAAATGTCAAGTTCTCTTCTTCTCCTTTGCCCATGTTCAATTTAGATTGTTGGGGGAAAAAAAAAAAAGAAAAGCTAAAAAATAATCTTGTCTTCCCACTCGTATTTCTATGTCGTTTCTGACAGCTCCGGGTTTTTTTTCCGCATTTTCCGGAGCTGGATGCTCATTTTAATGTGTTTATGGTTGTGCTCTTTTATTTACTGAGCCCAGTGCGTTGCAGCTGTAATTAACCCATGTTATTAGCAAAGCCCTTGTGAATTCCCATTAATTTCCCAGAATGCTTGGTCTTTCTGCCTTTCACTGCGAATTTCAAGGTGTATTATGTTTTTGTTTCTTTAAGTTACAGTCGTGGCTACTGCTTTACATTTTAAGTGATTATTTTTGAATATTTTTTTGGGGCAAAAATATTTCTTGATAGTGTTTTTGGATCATACATCGGAGTCCTAATATGGACTCTGTATTCCAAAAATTTTGAGATTTTTAAACCTAATTTTTATTTTTTTATATTATACATTTTTTGGGGAGGGCAATGGGATTTTCACACTTTGTTGGACTTTAACCCATCCAAGAACCTACTTAGTTTTAGCTTTCCCCCCAAACTGATTCCTACCGGGTTGATCCACTCTACACATCCCTATTACCTGAAGTAGAGGTGTAAATACATTTTATGGTGATCTGTGCCATACTGATGAACATTTCGTGAAAAATTAAAGGACCCCCTCTAGCATAGGTAATTTTTTTTTTTTTGAGCACTGTTCAGACATGAAGGGGGGGGCAAGGGGGGGGGGGGGGGGGGTGTTTAAGGAAATCTGTTTCCTAGGAAGTGGATACATAGTTGCAGACTTCAGCTTACACTTGTCCGGTCCAACCTATGTGAGTTTGTGGATTCAAAGGGGTTAAAGGTATTGTTTTCACAGTGGTATTTGGGGGAATTTACTTGTCCTGATTGTCTTGGATATATGACTTTGCTGTCTGACTTAAAAGGTAGATGGATGGATGGATGGATGGATAGATAGAGAGATGGAAAGATAGATAGATAGATAGATAGATAGATAGATAGATAGATAGAGAGATGGAAAGATAGATAGATAGGAGATAGATAGATAGATAGATAGATAGATATGAGATAGATAGATATGAGATAGATAGATAGATAGATAGACATGATATAGATATGTGATAGAATACATTTGTTAAATATGAGTAGATAAAGAGATACATTGTATCGATATTTTAGATACTAGATTATTATAGATTTTTTTTTACTTTGTAGTGTGAGGTGTAGATGAGAATATTTATGTACAATTTTAAAAAACTATCTACCGGTATCTATCTATCTATCTATCTATCTATCTATCTATCTATCTATCTCCTATCTATCTATCTATCTATCTATCTATCTCATATCTATCTATCTATCCGCTATCTATCTAATATCTATCTATCTCTATCTATCATCTACCCATCTGTCTTTCTATGGTGTTTTCTCGATTTTACTCTTCCTTCTCTCTACTTCTCTTTACAGTACTTACCCCAGGTAGTCCCCCTTAGCTACAATGTGAGGCTATCCTCCACCGTCCTGGACATTCAGCCCCTCTTTTTGTTCCGTTTCCATCCTGTAGCCTTGTATTAAATTGTCATTGTCCTGGAGTAAGATGAGAGAGAAATGAATTGCTGTCCTGGACATGCTCTGACAGTAAAATATTTCGCCTCTCTAACCTTGCATGGTGCTTTATGTGTGTGTTTGATAGAGCAGGAGTGACACCCTTAGTCCCAGCCGCCTGACACATAGCACTAGTCATTACATCTTCTTCCCCCTGCCTTTGGCTTGGACTCTGTGTGTGTGTGATAACCCTGTGTTGTGTATACACGTCCATCCATCTCCTCTTACCTCTATTATGTGTCTACAATTCTCTAGCTGCACTTTTCTGCTCTTTTTGGCACGTGTTTGCAGTATTTTTTGTGTGTTGCCGAGCAAAAGTTAAGAAGTGTGTACGTAGGGTGCGACAATTCCATGTCTTGTGTGCTTATGCGTGTGCCGTATGTGTGTATTAGTGTGCTGTATGTGATTTAACACGCTATGTTGTCCTATATTGTGTATTTTATGTATGTCTTTGTATGATATGTGTGTATTGTACTGGTGTCATGTATTTCTAACTGTGTTATGAGTGTACATTATATGTGTCCTGTTACCTGACATGTAATCATGTCGTATGCGTGTGTTCTGCATTAGTGTTTTATACTAGTGTTCGCTATATATTTCGTCAAGTTTTATGCATATGTATGTACTATTTATACGCCTTAGAGCAGTAATATTGTAGTGTCCAGATCAGATGTGTACACAACTCATAGCAGTGTTAGCTCCGCATGGCTTATAGGGGGTATAGTAAAATGTTATCATGTGTGTATATGTGTAGTGTACGTATGTTTTATAGTATACACAGAGCAGTGTACATACATGTATATTAGATGTATGTCTCATATATATATATATATATATATATTAGTGTTAAGTGATACAAGTGTACTGAATATATGTCTTATAGTAAAAACTGAGTTGTGTACATACGTGTATATTAGAAGTATGTAATATAAATATAGTGTTCTGTGTATATGTGTGTACTGTATGTTTTATAGCAGATACAGAGTTGTGTACATACGTGCATATTAGAAGTACATAATATACAGTGTTCTGTGTGTACGTGTATACTGTATGTATGTTATAATAAGTCATATACACACATGTATATCATGTTTGTTGTATACATTTAACATTAGGTATGTATGTATGATATTAAGTCATGTACATACATACATGTGTATCAGATGTATGTATTATACATTTAACATTAGGTATGTATGTATGATATTAAGTCATGTACATACATGTATATCAGATGTATGTCGTATATATTTAACATTAGGTATGTATGTATGATAATAAGTCGTGTATATACATGTATATCAGATGTGTGTATTATACATTTAACATTAGGTATGTATGTATGATATTAAGTCATGTACATACATGTATATCAGATGTATGTACATTTAACATAAGGTGCAAACGTTTGTATGTTTCATAGTAGATACTTAGTCATATACACATATGTATATCAGATGTATGTATGTCATATCATAGCGTTAGGTGTATATGCGTGTTCTATGTGTATGTGTCATAGTACATACTGAGTCCTGTACATACATGTATATCATATGTACGCCGTATATATATCATAGTGTTAGGTGTATACGTGTGTACTGTATATATGTTGTTTTACAGTAGATACTGAGTCGTCCACATACATGTATATCAAATCTACGTCATATCAATATCATAGTGTATACACATGTTCTGTATGTATGTTATATAGAATATACAGAGTAGCTTAAATATGTGCATATCATCTGTATGTCATATACATATAATGGTGTTCGGTGTATACGTGTGTTCCGTATGTATGTTTTATACTATATTATAGCTATGGGCACATTCTATTCTATACAACAAAGTTGCTACTATATTCCCTGAATGTGTTCTGTGTGAATTTCCTTCTCTATCCCTTCATATCCTTCTGTGCCATTATCTCTGTATGCATGAATATTTACATGTTATTTAATGCTTATGTTAAGTAATTATGTAAATGTTTTTTTTATTTATATATATTATTATTATTTTTTATTATTATTATTTTTTTTATATTTTAGGCATTTCCCCCAGACAACTGATAAAATTCTTTTATCTTTATCTTAGGGAAATGGTTTATGTACACAGACATGGTGTAAATGTGAGGACGAACTCTTTTTCTGAAAATAAAACCTTACCTTCATGGTAGGACCGTATGTTTTTTTTTCCTCTTTTTTGTGATGCCTATTCTATTTTGCCATGTTTTATATATTTTAATTTTTTTTTTTTGCTTTTATTTGATTTCGCCACTTACTATAACACCTATTTTCAGTGACACGACCTATCATCCTCTCACTAATGTGCTAAGTTAGTCTCTCGACATGACTGTGCCCGATAATTTTGAAAAATTGCATTTCCGGCCCAAAAATTTGATTGTTTGACCCCACCAAAAAAACTTTAGATAGAAAAACTATTTACCTGGATCATTTTATGCCCCAAACATCTGTTTCTTATCTTTCTGTCTAAACTCAACCAAGCAAGAATTAGAATTTAATTAATTTATTTTTTTAAAAATTTACGCAAATTTTCTCCGACCCCCTTGTACAACGTATTTGGTAAATCCCCTATAGCTGCCATGCACAGTCAATGTCCTGCAGACATGATAATGCTTACATCTTCATTGTCATCTACCAGCACAGTCTATACCTGTCTAAAACAAGTGGAGCATCATATTTTATTCCCGTAAAACAGATTGCTCATTAGACCGTAAACACACATTACAGTCTGGCCGATAGGATTTTTTTTACGGAATTATTTACCTTTAAATTGCAGACATTATGCAGGAGGAATATATCTTATGTCTATGTTATTCCATCAGGAACATGTACTCATCATATAAAAAAAATTTTTTTATTTTTTTTATTTTTTTGCATGCTTGACTACAGTAGCGTTTATTTGCATTACGATGTCTTGCGATTTGATCATGATTGGTAATTCTGTTTTTCCGTCATATTGTTGCCACAATCAAATAGCGTTATCGAAACGACTAGAATTTGGTGTATGTTACATGGGATCACAGGATAACATTGAGTTACTACATTGGGCTTTTATTAAATAGAGAATCCTATTTCCCAAATCAAATAAAACCTTGAATTGCTTTGATATTAGGGTTAGGGGTGTATTTTTTATATTTCTCTCTGTGTTTCGTGGGCTATATACTACATTTCAGTCCTATTTTTGAATTTTGCTGAAAATATGAATATTTTTGTATTTTTTTTCTGAATGGCTAAATACAAAAATATTCAGATTTTCTGCAAAAATTCAAAAATGTGCTTCATTTTGTAGAAAAAAACAAAAACATACACATATTTATCAGCGGAACCTGAACACTGTGTTATAATTTACTTGACATCTCACATCTCAATGGGTCAAAAACATCAGCTGTTTGTCACTGACTGGGGGGGTCAGGCTGCATATTTAGTCGAGTATAGGGATCATTACCAGCAGTGAAAGCAGCATGAGAAATGTATAGATAAATCTAAACATGTATCAAGCAAAGTATAATATAATAAATAAAAAAAAATTAATTTTTTTTAAAGACTTGTTTATAGTCTGTTCAGGAAGAAATGTATTAAATCTTAAATTTTGAAAAATAAAAAAAATCTAAATTTTGCTAAAATTAATCAATTTATATATAAGTGGTTAATATTGCCCAAAATAACCCCAGATATAGGTTTCTGTAATTTTTTTTTTTTCATAAAGGAAAAAAAAAAAGGTAATAAACAAAATAAATACATGAATATGAAATAAAAAAAACAAAAAAAAAACGGGCATCCTCGTTTTTTTTTTTTTTCTCGAAGATGAAGCGATCCTTTTATCTCGAATACTTTGATATCTGCATCTATCAATGTGCTTTTGCGATTGTTTTTCTACATTGTAAAAAGGTACCGGTTCAATTACGAATAAGAGAATTGTCTGCACACTAAATAGGCCTGTTATATTTTCCCCTGTCAGCCCTTCAAAAGAAGGTGCCCATCTGTTAGCAGCACTTGTGTTTCCCATGTAATGAAGTGTGAAAATGTAAACTAGACAGGACTCCCCCCCCCCCCCCCCCACCAACCTTCTCGAATTGTCAGTCAAAAAGAAAAGTTTTAGGGTCTTTGCATACTGATACAGTATTGAAAAACTGGCTAACCCGCAACGCCCATGATGCCTCGCGTTCTGACGTCGACCATGTTGCTAGGCTGGAGCAGCTAAAAATGTATAAGCAATAAATCTTACGGTTCGCAATATGTCGTACGGTTCCGAAGTGCCAATAAATTCTAAAAAAAAGACCTTGAGGATTACGCTTTTACCCCATGTAAATTTTTGCAAATTTTTTTTTTAGAAACGTACGCCATCTCTATTGCATATGCATAACCGGATCATGATTTTGATTTGCCGCCGTAGTCGTCAGTAGCCTAATAAAGTTTAACTTTCAAAACCGAGACGATTGCGCTAGCTGCGATCGTAAGGCGGAGAAAAATTGAAAAACATTTTTTACGAAAATATTAGCGACAATAGACTAATAATCCCGATGCAAAACCCACAACGATCATTCATTTTCTGTTCTAATATTCATGGTCTAAAAGAGGAAGTCGATTAAAGAACTGATACTGATCACAATTTGATTTTTAGTAAAAATGCTAAAAAAAATATTATGTAAAATTAATTGATATGGACACATAATTACCCTGAACTCAAAATCTATAGTCCGGAGATGAAAACTAAAAATTATTCTTATAGAAAATATTAGAAAGATATTTTGCCGGTCTTAAGACCTTTTTGTTACAAAATGTTATAAATAGTATAAACAGTAAATACTTAAAAAAAAATTTTTGGAAATTTTTGGTTTGTGAGTTGTGCTACCCAGACCAATGTTACTTGTCAACAGCTTAGGTGGGAATTGTATAAAAAAAAAAACTATATTAGGATCAAAAAAGGGATTACACCCAGGTGGTGCCCGGTCACATTAGGTAGCCCATCAGTAGATGACATTAGTCCAAATGACACCTGTCTCATCTGTCATATAGCCACCCCCCCCTCCTTGTGTCACAGATGCTGAAACCACAATTGACCAAGATGTAGACGCTGATATGTTGGTCAGCAGTGGTGCCACAGCTCCATTAAAGGATCTATTCTAGGCCGGAATTATAAGAAGTCTACCAGGTATTAAGAAAAAAAAAAATCAAAAATACCCAACCCAAAAATTCCGAGTGGTGGTAGACAATGCAGGGCATAGCCCAAACAAATTAGAAAAAATTCACTGCATTAACTTTGCTGTCAGAAGGTCAAAGCGAAGCAGTCGTGCATTTCGAAAGCTGAAAACGCATTAACCCCTTCAGTGCCAGGGGGTGCGTGCAATGCATAACATTTACTGTAAAACCAATTCATTAGTCTCACGTTGAAAACATTTGTCTTGGGGTCATGCATAGGGCACGTGACTGCCAATTCTCATTCACCGAGCTGGGGCTCTACCTGAGATTCCTAGTTTGTTTGTCTAAGTGGAGAGATCCATTAGCGGCACCATTGCTGATATTAGATCGGATTATGATATGTTTAAAATAATTTTTTTTTTTAAAAACTGCTAGGTTAATTTTGTTAATTATTTAAAGATTTAAAAAAAAAATGTAAAAATGACACCTAAAAATATCAAGCCGCTCAAGAAGGGTAGATCTAAATATGAGCATTTTCTACCATATTCAGGAATTTTTTTAAAAGAAGATATAGGATTATTTTTGAAATCTTAAAATATTTTTAAAATTATTATCACACTCTATGTTCTAGTTGCAGCTCTCACTACACCCTTTGACTCCAAATAAAAGAAGTGTTGTAATGTTGTAAGCACCGGAGACCCTATATTTGTTTTAGACTAATATTTTTCACAGCTTTTTTTCCCAAGAAGAAATATTTTTCACAAGATCGGCAAGAAATTTGCATATTTTTGATTCATTTTATGTTAATTACTAGTAAATTACAACTAAGTTCTACTTACTGTTACATTTCATTTTTTTGTCAAAGAGTTGGGTTGTTCTTCCTCATGTCCCTCACTCCTAAACTGATCCCTAGAAGTCATGTGATCCCAGGGAACAAACAGGATGTTGGAGATTCCACATCCTGTCCTTGCCTTTCCAAAAATGTACGACTTTTCTGTCTTTGAAGCCTTTGTTGCTGCTGATAGAAAAGTTTAACATTTTCATGCCAGGTAAGGGTGTCTTTATAGAAAATAAAATAAAAAATTATTGACCTTTTTTATCATTTGTATACCCTTGAAAAAATATAGCACAAAGCTATAGATATTCAGGCCAACCTGATAACGACAATTATTATTTTTAGGGTTAATGATTGGTAAGGGCCCGGCATTGCTCCGAACATTCAAACGTCCTATGAAAAATGGTCAGCACACGACAAAAACAAAATTTACGACTGCCACCATATATATAGAAATGGTACAGCCCTACTGACCTTTCACCTGCCCATGACAATAATATACTGTGATGTAGGCCATTCATTAGGTTCTGTAGGACTTGGTATTTTCTTGTTGGTGGATGTTGAATTTTTATTATTTTTATTTTAGAAAATTTTTGTAGAGATGTGATTTATTGATTTATTGTTTATTATGCAAAATCTTCAGGGGAGGGGCTTGTGGAGATGTCCACCAATGAATTTACTAGCGATATATTTGACTGTATTATATTTATGTTCTATTTTTTACCGTATTTTACAGATTTCTTTCCTTAGAAAAATATGGGCGCTAGGAGTTAATCGGGCATCAATCATGTTTTTTTTTTTTTTTTTTTTTTAGTAAAAAGATAACATTATGCATAGATTTATCTGTACATTAATTCCACGAATCGGGAGCATTACAGATAATGTCAGCTAACAAGTCATGCTAGAGCTCAGTGCAGAAACTGAAAAGATCAGTGTTATTTAGCAGTTTTGTTCCAGGGAGCGTAGCTGTGAAGAAAATGTGAAAACATGTCACTTTCTGTAATCTAACTGGCAATAACAGGGAATCTCGGAGATTACGACATGAAGGGGGAAAAAAAAAAAAGCCTTGAGAAAGAAGATGTTTTTTTTTTCTCTTCAGATGCCGTTGGATTTGCTAAGAAAAGAATTGTACAATTTTAATTTTTTTATTTTTTTTACTTTACCCACATATTTTTTTAATGTCTTATAAGTGGAACATATTTGTCTTTATTTTATTAATTTTATAGCTTATAGCTAATCTGATTTATAGAACGACACAAAAAAGAACTTCCATCACTTAATATTTAGTGTGGTGGGGGCGGAGGGGGCAAAAAAAAAAAAACCTAACAAATCGGAAAAATATGACATTTTTGTTATAGTTGTTCCATATTAACAATACCTATTCCTTACATTGAGGCAGTAGAATCCTTCATCGACTTGGTCATAACTTACTGATCTACCAATAGGCACATAAACTTAATTTTACTAGTAACCTTGACATCTAATAATAACAGTGCTTTTGTATTTTTTGAGTATTTTTTGTATTTTTTTTTAATTACAAAATCCCTTGCTACATTCCAGTGTAACTTTTAATGACTTATGTCCTATTTTAGTCTGGTTTCCCTGTTAGATTATAAAGTGTTGTGGCCCCCGAGGCCGCCCGTTAAGGTTGCCCGGTGTAGCGCCGGTAGCCCGGCACTATCAGCAGTTTACATTGCTGATTTCATTCTAAGTATGATTGTGTATAAATACAGTTAGTTAGTTTGGTTTATCTGATAGCCCAGCGCAGAAAGAGAGGAGCCGAACAAACTGTTTTTCAGTAAATTCGCTGTTCATACACCTGATAAGATTGAAAGAGCTTTTCGAAAGGCTGATATGCTTTGAATAAGAAAAGAATAATCAGTTTTACTGGCACCGTCTTATCGGGAAAGCAGTTAAATGCCAATGCTTTTACATTACCAGAAGTGAACGTTTCAGACGCTGCTGGGTCTTTTCTTGAAGTGAAAGACTTCTATCTTTTTGTGGAGGAGAATTATGAATGTTGGGGTAGATTACCCAATGTACAATAACAAGCACAATCTACTGAGAATAGAATAATAACACGTTGGCTTCCGATGTTGGGGGTCTTCGCGACGTTGGATCTACTCAAGAAATGGAGAAAAAAATTTACTGTATGGATAAATAATTAGGTTAAAAAATTACTAAAACACAAGTAGAATTGGAATGAGTTTCTGTAAATCGTTGGGATATTTTTGATTCTTTTATGTGCGAGGAGTTTCAAGAAAATCATTTGGTGGGTTCTTGATGGCCAGAGTAGATAGCCGTTCCGTTAAAAATGTATGAGTTTTGCCAGACAGCCTTCAGTTATTAGGAGGGATTTGAAAGAAAATCCAAAAAGTTGAGTTACATTTTGGATGGTTTACGGAAATGGTTAGACATTTGGTGTGTTGTCACCTGTTTCCGATAGCGTTGGTAAAATGGAAAAGAAGTTTTGAGTATCAATACCAAATGGGCTCATGTATTGAGGATTCGGATCCCCATCCAATGAAATATGTTACATTGTTAATAACTGTAGGAGATACTTAGGTGGAGGGAAAAGTTTTAGGATTTATCTACCCACCAACTGATCCTCACCTTTTGTTGAAATAGATGGACTATATAATTTAGTTGAACTATATAATTTGCCGTATATTAGGATTGTTTCAAACTGACCGAAGATCTAGACAAGGCTCAACTCAACAAAAAGATGGTGTAATTGTAACTTTGTAGGCTACTGCAGTCTCGCCAACGTAACCGCTTGGTGCATCATCTGCTAGTGTGCTTGTATTTCCTCTGAAGCCTACTTTTGCTGCAGTGCAGATTTACCAGCTCAGCTGATTGCATTAAGCGTTGCCCATTGCCCATTTGATCCCACATGCAGCACCGGCGACTCCGTAATTACAGCAGATTGAGCAGGTACACCGAAATTAAACCTTGACACAGTCATGGTGTGACTAGTCTGTCTACTGCATGGGAAGGTAACTTTATTAATACATTAGCTCTATAGTCCTCAAGGTGACTCGAGGTCCTAAGATCGTAGAATCGGCCTCGCGACTTTTTGAATCAAAAACATTGCTCTCTTTCACTCTCTTTAACTCTTCATCTAGACTCCACATCTTGTTGTAAAGGAAAGCTGTCAGGGATTTTTTCGCTCATTACAGGCACGCTTCCTCTATGCAGCAAAGTCTCGATACAAGTACTTAATTCCTAAAATTTAATCCGCATGATCTCCATTGTGTTTGATTCGTTTAGACTTGGCTTAACATAGTGATTGTACTGAGATACGTTTAGGTTCACTAGCATATACTTATAATTTACACTGCAGACAGGATGATTAATGTCTTCATTATAGTTGAGGGCAGATCTGGAGGGGTTAACAAATTTTTGAGAGTTTCTTAACTCATATGGCTGTTTGTATTCCCTTTTCCCTTACTTACTCTTTGTCTCCGTTCCTCTCTGTCGCATTTCTCATTTTTCTTCATTTTATGCTTGGAAGTGGCTGTTGCATTCTGATTTGATAAATGATAGTGTAAAAAGTGTTTTGATTGATTTTGGATTAGTATTGATTGCTCTTGATTAGATCACTGACACTCCGTGATCAATACGATTCGATAAGACACTGCGCCTCTCTTCTATCCCTTCTAGACGGCCGGGGGGAATACAAGAAAACTGAATGGTCAAGGATGATAAATTGACCAAATGCCTATCTTCAGAAATCCTTTACTTTTAAGTGTATGGATCTCTCAAGAATCCAACGTTTTGTCTGTAACAGTTTGCGAGTTCAGACCATTTAATAACGTAAAGCCTGGCTCCAGTAGTTTCCATTTACTTGCCTATTCTGCTTCTTGAACACAAAATCTTGGCCAAAAACGAGACAACTTCAAGTAAGGTCTCGGAATTTTGCGTTCTCGATAAAATGACCTTGATGAAAACAAAAATGGAATGTGATAGAGATTCTTCGTAGTCTGTTCACCAAAAATAGCCGGGTTAAAAGGTATTATGGGGAATATCAAGAACCCACTTGGTGGTCAGTAGATGTCCAAAAATGACTCAACTTTAGGATAATTGTAGACAAACCATCTTTATACGTCTTCTTCGCCTTGTGCTCCACATTTGTCAGATATAACCATGTATCCTAGTTTCACAAGGGTCAAAGAGACACTTGTTTGTCCACCTTTGGGTGAATGTTGTTCTATGAATATGTTGGCTATATAGAGTGTAAACTTTTTGGGCGTAAATACCAGATGTAGTTTCTATTTGTGGTCTATTTCAAGAGAGTCCTTTATATTAATTCAATAAATATCTTGTATCAGTATATTTTGAGTAGGCCACCACATGCACTTGTACTTAAGAGGACCCAACTCAAACCTAAAAATTTACTAATACAGTTTTTGCCTTAATTTAATGTCCAAAATTCCATCTCCATCCGATATCCTTTCCTCGTTTTACCTTTAACCAAGTTGAAATTAAAAAAAGCAGTTAGCTCGGCTTTCCCATTCCAAACCCGATTTGCTCCTCCGCTCATAATGATGTTCATATCCCTAGTTTGGAGATGATTAATCCAACTTTATTAGTACAGCCAGGACAAGTTCTACGTGGTGGTGAATAATATGAATTCACCATCACGACTAAACCTGACGGTTTTAACTGTTTGGGAGCCGGATCTATTAGCCGCGCGCAATACAGATTCACCGGGTTTGCAATAGTTTGGGCTCTTAAGATGTTAAATCAACGTCATGAATAAATTCATGGGGCTACATCAACTACTGGAATCCTCCACCATGTGACATACCGTACATTGCTGTGTTTTCATTTTCTTTGTATGGAATAATTTCTTTTCATTTTCCAAAATGTTCACCAAAATGTTTGTTTTTACAAGAAAAGGAAATTAGAATCCTAAAATTAGAATCATTTTATTGAAACCTATAGACTTTGTGATGGGATATAATTTGTGTATATTGTAATTCTCAGTAGGGGGTTTGGGGGGTGGCAGCACCCGGCAGGACTCCCCCACCTCTTTGTTTAATATAGAGGTCATTAACCCTCAACTTTGATCATTGACTCTTTGGGTCAATTATGTCGTGAGGAACTAAATTGTGCATCGTTTTCTGCAAAATAAGGGAAAAATACTAGGTCCAGGTTCCACTATGACAAGATTTATAGTGCACTCATTTCTTAAACACCCACTCCATGTCACCCTATGGAAAGGCTCGATCACCCTCTACAGCAGAACGGCAGACAAGCACTTTCATCGATCTCTGTAGGTCTTTGTTTTATGACGACACATAGGCAAGAAAGCCAAAAATACCCTTCTATGCTACATAGACGACATAGACTACTAGTCTACTATAAGTTCTATGTATTGACTGTACGTTATAATCTCCTGTAGTATGGCCAGACCTCTGCAGGTGCACAGTACATCACTCAGACTTTACTACGCTCAACTTCTGGTTGAGTTTAGAATTGTGCCATTACTATATATATACTGCCACTAGGGGGCGCTACTGAAGATACTGGTTATGGGATAGTTTACAAATGTTTCCACTGCATATCTGGATTTGTGGGTCTATTAAAACAATTACAGAGTACTCAAGTACATAATGGTTCAAAAGTGAAGGATCATAATCTTAACTTCTCCTTGGGTGAAGGACCAATGTGGTTATATTGGGCCAGGTATTTGTTTTTTGTCTATGAACATTGATGTCAATTTTTATGTCCTTACGGATAGCCTGATTGTTCCCAGATACATGACACAGAGTCAGTAGTGGATTATACTGTAGGCTGGTTTGGGCGGTAGGCCAGGGCCCAAGCCTTCGAGGGGCCTCATGGCCACCCAAACCACCCAGAGAAGGATCCCATGTACACAAGAGCCATTACAGGGCCTATGAAAGTTTTCCAAAGGTCCTGAAACCGTAGATTGAAGCAGACAGGAGGGACACATCCTCCATTCCCCAAGAAGCTGGATTCTAGAACCATATTTCAGAAGTGGATTCCACGCTTGTAGGGGCTATAATATTCATACAGCCCAGGACTTATGGCAGGCTTAATCAGAGTGCAAAAAGTTTGGTTTATAATTTTTCCAAACTTTTGTATCCCACCCAAAAAATTGCACCCTAAGGGTCAACTACTTATGAAGCCAACCATAGATGTAGACTATCCACAACCTGACCAAGCATCTTGTTCAGAGGCCAATCCTTGAATGTCGATCACATGGCCAAGGTAGAATTTCTTGTTACCCCACTAGAGCCAATGTCTCCGTATAAATTGTGGTATAAATGGGCACTAAGTGGGTGATATAATAGAGGATTTTAGGACAGTAGAAGACAATTATGGATAGGTGGTGTCACGTAAGACGGTCAAGTATCTAAAGCCTAAACTTAGAAAAACAAATAATATAAAAAATTTTGTTTAGCACAAAAATGGCTTTTTTTTTTTTTTTGGATAATCTTTATTGCACTTCCACCCGGATCTGAGCTGCAGCTCTATGTATCTACGAGGCGCAGCCCGGTGTTGCCAGAACCACAAGCCTTCAGCAGACAGCTAGTCGGCAGCAGGTGTGAACTACATAAAACAGGATTAAGAGAGCAGCAGAGTGTACACTAAAAACAGAAACCACACGCCCCTTTCGCCCCATCATCAAAGACACAGAAGTCAGAAGTCAGAGCGGGTCCTGCAGCCCCTGTTTACTAAACAGTGCTCAGTCCTCTGTGCAAACTGATCTGTGCAGCTGCAATTACTTAACCCTTCACTAATAGGGTTAAAATTAACGTCCACTCACTCAGGGAGGAAGATGCAGTCCCCCATGAAGGGTGGGGGGGATGCTATTTTATTCAGATCTAAATTTTGTTTATAATTTTTTATTTATTTTTGTATTTTTTATTATGTTTTTGAATTTTTATTTTATTTTTGAATTCAACATATTTTATCATTAATGGGGAGCCTGAGCTCCATGCCTGCCCGGTAGATGGTTCTAATATATCGATAGAGCCCTATTTACCCCATGATGGTCCAAAGGGTCTTTTTGGGCTCTTTTGGGCTGGTACGGTATTTTACTAACTATAGTGGTGAGAATAGAAGACTGTGCCTCCTATAAAAGGAGTCAATGTACAAAAACATATGTTATTTTTTGGAGTGAGACCCTTAGAGGTCCTCCCATCGGAGTATATTATATCTCCGGGCACGGATCTCTAGAGAGACGTCTTACACTTTTGTGAAAAGTTTTAAATATTGGGGGGGGTCAAGATAATGTTGCGCGATGATAGAAATTTTTTAATTTTCATAGATTTTCGAACTCTTGAATTTTTTTTCCTATCATAGTATTTTGTACCAAATTTTCACCTTAGTAGATTATGACTAGGATAAAAAAAATGGATGGGAACAATATTTTTTCAGATATTTTTGGGTTATTTTTGTTTAGGGCATCAGTTATCAATAGCAGGGATCCTGTAAATATGATGACCTCACACGGGTTTGATCAGCGTAGGTTAACCCCTTCATTTAGCAGGTGTAGAGGAGGTGCCTACAGTGGGTGTAGCTGTCACTGATGTTCCTTGAGTGATGTCATCTTGGCTCCCAGGGTCACAAGTGCATCTGTCACCGGGTTACCAAGGAGCAGCTAAAAAAAGACTCAATCAAAATCCTAAACATAGTAACACATTTTAAAAGCGCCCAAGACAATATGCAGGATACAGTAGCATCGGGGAGGAATGTTTTTGTTTTTTCTCTTAAGGTGGAATTTTTTTTTTTATTTCTTCACAGTCTTCTATATTTCAAAAATTCCGTTCTGTCGCTCGATAGAGACGTAGGGATCTTGTGTTTTTCCTTTGGGTGATATTTTATTGAGTCGTAATTGTCTATATCTGTCGGAATCTTGTTGGGTTGGTGAAAATTTTTGGGTTGGTTTACAGCCACATGTATTTAACGGATAGTACAATGTAACAAATGTTATTTCCGGTTAGTTAAGGTGTGATTTTTTAAATTACTTTTATTATAGCTAGAATGTTTTTTTCTTTTTTGGACATTTTTTGGTTCTTTACACTTTTAACGACTATGTGGCACAGTGTTTGATGATTCCCCAGCCCCCCCCCCTGGCACCGGCCATTTTAGACCGGGCATAGAATTGCCCCCGAGCCTAAACTTCATCGCAGGTGCAGGGCAGGACCACCCCCTACCGACCAACTGCATGGTCCAGCACCTCCTCCCTCCCTGCCCAACCACTGTAGAGGGCTCTGTGGCGGAAATTGTGATGTCTTCAGGGGTACAAACTGTGATATGACTTTGTTGCCGTCAAGTTTTCAAAAATTCTACGATAAATCTCAATTTTCTTTTTTTTCATTCTTCTAAAAGTCGATATATATTAAACCATATACGGAATCTTTATTGATAGAACCAGAATGTTTTTGTGAATTTTTTGTCTATACCTACTGATATACATCTTGGCGTGTGGATGTGGCGTGTACTTCTATCCTGTATACTTACCCATTCCCTTGTTTACCAGTACACAGAGGTTTTTGGAAGGTAAACAAAAGAGGGTGTTTTGGGTTTTTTTTTAACCCTTCGTGTGTAAAAATGTTTAAGTCTAGCGAGCAGCCAATGGGCGTTAATCTGTTTATCTTGGCTAAGGGAGGACGAGTGAGCACAGAATGAATCTTCTCTTTCTTAGTTTTCAGAGTGTACAGATCAAATATTGGAGAATATAGGAAAATAATAGAAAGAGCATTTCGTTGGATTCCTAATTTTAAAACAAGATGACTTCCAGGGATTTTCCTAACTTGTCTCAGCCGTGGATGAAGTAAGACTTTTTTTTACTATTTATTTACATACCGGTGCCTACACGCTGCACATTACAGAGACGCACATATGTACATACACGAGGAGCATGGGAGTTTTGTACTTTTATGCTGCAACGTTTTGCAATGCTGGAAATATATATATGATAGACTGAGCAGGAGACATGAGCCGGGGGAGTGCAGGGCGTGCGCCAGCGCCACATGTCTTAGGCTTTTTGTACATCTACCTTGATAAATTGAGACAAACAATGTATAGATGTCGGTGGGAAGAGAGGAGTGACATACACCAAAATCAGGTGCATGCACCATCTTCATAACCCAGAGGCCGGGTGCATGCACCATCTTCATAACCCAGAGGGCAGGTGCATGCACCAT
>WNYA01003692.1:0-23359 GCA_019512145.1 Engystomops pustulosus
GGGAATTGATACAGAATATTGAGAATATTGGAAACTTGTATAACTTTTCAACTATCAACTATTATCTGAAGGAGGACAACCCCTATAAATCAATATACTTACCCTCGTGGTAGATCTCTAGTGAGGAGGAATCTCCAGCCATGTTATGAGCGATACATGAATAGCGGCCATTGTTGTCTATGGTCAGAGTCTTCCCTGTCTCATTGTGTAATATAGATCCATCCTTCATCCAGGTGTAGTGAGTGACATCAGGACGGCTGCTCCGGAAATCACACACCAACTCACCCTCATCCTCCACAATGACGTGAACTCCAGTTGCTGTAACTAAATTAAAACATTTTTTTTTTTTTACTTTATAGAGATTGACAGCATAATCCAAAAAAAATCTAAGGTAAAATTATTGGTTTACTTATGAATGAAGGATATTAAACACTAGAAAACTTCTCGGGTGGTTTCCACTGGTGTAACACAGGCAGAAAAGGAAGATGCAGACAAGTGGCAAGAGGTAGAGTGCCTTTCCCCTCGTAGCATGTCTGCATCTTACTTTGCTGCCCGCGTGACACCGGTGGATACTACGTATCTCTACTTCCATACTTACCCCTCTTGCTCCACGCAATCCATGCCTGATGAAGATCCCTCATTGGATTGAAACGTTACACTTTATGGATTGTAAATGAAAATTCCTACAACTGGTGGATTAACACCTTCTGTTCATGCCAAAATCAATGTTTGGAAATTATTAAAATACAGTACAGACCAAAAGTTTGGACACACCTTCTCATTCAAAGAGTTTTCTGTAGTTTTGTGACTATAAAAATTGAAGATTCACACTGAAGGCATCAAAACTATGAATTAACACATGTGGAATTATATACTTACCAAAAAAAGTGTTAAACAACTGAAAATGTGTCTTATATTCTACTTTTCCTTGATTACTACTTTGCACATTCTTGGCTTCTCTTGATGATCTTCAAGAGGTAGTCACCTGAAATGGTTTTCACATCACAGATGCCCTGTCAGGGGTAATAAGGTTGATTTCTTGCCTTATAAATGGGGTTAAGACCATCATTTGTATTGTGAAGAGCTCAGTTAGATACACAGCTGATCCTCCGACTGAATAGACTGGAAGAATTTGTATTATGGCTAGAAAAAAGCAGCTAAGTAATTAAAAACGAGCGGTCATCATTACTATAAGAAATCAAAGGCAGTCAGTTTGAAAAATTGGGAAAACTGTGAAAGTGTCCCCAAGAGCAGTTGCAAAAACCATCAAGTGCTACAAAGAAATTGGCTCACATAAGGATCGCCCCAGAGACGGAAGACCAAGAGTCACCTCTGCTACAGAGGATAAGTTCATCCGAGTCACCAGCCTTAGAAATCGCATGCTACCAGCAGCTCAGATTAGAGACCAGGTCAATGCTGCACAGAGGTCTAGAAGCAGACACATCTCTACAACAACTGAGGAGACCGTGTCCAGCAGCCTTGATGGTAAAATAGCTGCTAGGAAACAACTGCTAAGGACCGGCAACAAGCAGAAGAGACTTGTTTGTGCTAAAGAACACAAGGAATGGACATTAGACCAGGAGAAATCTGTGCTTTGGTCTGATGAGTCCAAATTTGAGATCTTTGGTTCCAACTACTGTGTCTTGTGCAACACAGAAAAGGTGAACAAACGGATGCTACATGCCTGGTTCCCACCGTGAATCCTGGAGGAGGAGGTGTGATGGTGTATGGGGACTTTGCTGGAGACACTGTTGGGGATTTATTAAAAATTGTTATACTGAACCAGCACGGTTACTACAACGTCTTGTACAGGCTACTATTCCATCTGGTTTGCGTTAAGTTGGACCATCATTTATTTGTCAACAGGACAGTGACCCCAAACACATCTCCAGGCTGTGTAAGGGCTGATGGACCAATAAGGAGAGTGATGGGGTGCTATGGCAGTTGACCTGGCCTACACCTGAACCCAATTGAGATGTTTTAGGGTGAGCTGCACCACAGAGTGAAGGAAAAAGGGCCAACAAGTGCTATGTAAGCATTTCTGGGAACTCCTTTAAGACTATTGGAAGACCATTTCAGGTGACTACCTCTTGTATCTCATCAAGCCATTAGTGAGCAAAGCAGTAATCACAGCAAAAGGAACCTAGACTTTAAGACACATTTGTCTCACACTTATTTGTTAAGTATATAATTCCACATGTGTTCATTCATAGTTTTGATGACTTCAGTGTGAATCTTCAATTTTTATAGTCATGAAAATACAGAAAACTATTTGAATGAGAAGATGTGTCCAAACTTTTCATCTGTACTGTATATAAAAATGTAAAATATTAAAAAAGAAATATTGTAATATATTTTAAACATCAGTCTGTGCTTTATGCTGGATACTTACATATGACAGGGATGTGTATGGGGGCGGATTTTCCTCTCCCCACAGTATTTCGCGCAACACAGGAATAGGGCTCCATGTCCCTGGTCACATTCCTTACTGTCATCTCCCGTCCTCTGTCTGGTAATCTGGTTTCCCCTTTGTACCATTCATACTCAGATACATCAGGCCTGGAGACCCTGTTACATTGTAACGTCACATCACTTCCTTCTATGACATCATCCATATCAGCGACAATGATAGTGACATTTTTTGGTGCATCTGCAGAGAAAAATCTCAACAAGGTTTATTGAATTTTACCAAATAATTGGCTTAGTTAGTGCAAGATTCAGGGGAAGAGACAGTGTAGAAAGCTAAATGAGAAGGAATAAACAATACAAACAAAAAACAGACAATAGCTTGAATACTTTTTTAATCTGCTACATTTGTTTGTTTAGGAAAGTTTTCTCATATGCCACCGCCATCGTGGCAGTGTAAAGGAGGAAATAATCACAAATTCCTGGTTGTGCGCACAGAATTGTGAGTGTATGTGCATAAAGCAATTCCTGGTGCATGGCCTGAAATTGCAACTCTTTCCCCTGTTACACGAGCTCCAGTGGGCATAGAGAGGCTTGCAGTGGGCCATGCCCGGTCCGGCGGTGGAGTGGACCGTTCCTGGCAAAGGGTATAATGCAATTTTATGCCAGGAAGGTCATTGGCCACCAGATATATCAAGTGGATGTAGCCTCCTCATATATCTGACGCAGTTTGGGGGAAGGGTATCAAGTCCCTGACATACAATGGGGCCCATTTACTTACCTGGTCTAGTCGCGATCCCGCGTCTGCCGGCATTCACTAAGATAGTGCGACCGAGTTCCTACATGTGTTGCTGCTGTGCCGAGGTCCGCCGGGGTTCACCTTCTTCCTCCTGGTGCACGTGAGTGCATGATCTTGCGACACAGATCCTTTTTTTGGTTTTTCCGAATCTGTTGGGTTGCCCAATGGCCACGCCCCCGATTTCTGTCGTGTGAAAGCCGGCGCCAATGCAACACAAGCCAAAATCCCGGGGAACTTCGCCGCTAAATGGAAATATTCAGGAAACCCAATGGAATCGCAGTCCGCGGACCCTGAGTAAATGAGCCCCAATGTGCCAAAATTTAATAAGTCTCTTTGACTCCAAAACGAATGGTAAAAACCCAGTAAAATGTCCTCATGGGCCAACAATTACCAGACTGATTCCAAGTATAAGCAGAAGAGTACAATATGTAGATGATAAATGGGACTGAGTTTTGAGGTTTTGCTTTCTTTACCCATGACCAATTTTATAGGATGTAATTCAATGGCTGCAGGTTTGTAGTTTTGAATTATTTAGGTTTTTGTATTTGAAACACGGATAATTTAGAAATTAAGATTTCTTAGGTCAATGTCACCTATAATACGTACAGTAAATGCTGAGAGTTCTTGACGTCTTAGTTCTTTGTCCGTTAGGATGTGTAGCCGTGCACTCAACAGGACTCCCATCATCCACATCTGTAGGAAGATAAGTCACTTCTGATTCTTCTCTCCAGGAACCTTCAGAAAGTCTCACTGACCGTTTTTTCACACGGCCGGGTTTATTCCAATGTATAGAAGGAGGATGGGAGCCGCAGGTGTGATCTACTGAACATGTGAATGTGGTAGATTTTCCTTCAGTCATTATGTTGGACGTATGAAGCTTAATATTTGATGTATCTGTGGAATTTTGGGTTAAAAAATCAGACCAGGCTTGTTATTGGATAAATTGGTTGTATTAACAGAATCACTACATATCTATCTATCTATCTATCTATCTATCTATCTATCTCCTATCTATCTCCTATCTCCTATCTATCTATCTATCTATCTATCTATCTATCTATCTATCCATCTCCTATCTATCTATCTATCTATCTATCTATCTCCTATCTATCTATTTATCTATCTATCTCCTATCTATCTATCTATCTTTCTATCTATCTCCTATCTATCCATCTCCTATCTATCTATCTATCTATCTATCTATCTATCTATCTATCTATCTATCCATCCCCTATCTATCTATCTATCTATCTATCTATCTATCCAGAGACAGGAAGGGAACATTGACCAGTTGCCACCTACCATCTAAGGTAGAATAGGCAATTAGGTAGGGACAGCAGGAGGAGTCTAGCTATAGGGTTTCCCTGTCCATTACTGTCATTTCCTTTCTATTTTATTGTTCATTCTACAACTAGAACTTCTAATTTGTATCAATATATACATGGTTAAATCCGATCCTTTATGTTTACCTTTGTTTTTAATTTCTATAGATTATATTTTAAAAGGAAAAATAGCTTTTTGACTAGGATTGACAATGGGTTGACTATGATTTTATTTGAATCATTTAAAAATATTTTTTTTCCGATTTTTTTAAACTTTTTTTTATCTTATTAGGGGATATATAATACATTGCCATTGCCTGTCACTGCCTCGCATTAAAAATAATTGGAGATTATTAGGAAAGTCTTAAAAGTTGGTGTTCAGCTGAAAAACCACCTGAAAAACTGCTGAAAAATCCTATCTCAACATAAGCAGTGGTTCTTATAAGTACCTGTGACATGGAGAAGAACATATCTAGATTGCTTCTTATATGCATTTATGTTTTTATCTTTCGCAATCCCTGGGGTGTATATATCTCCATTGTCTCCTCTTCTCACAGGGTCTATCCGCAGGGTACAGCTCTTATCTCCTGGCACCAGAGAGGTCCGATATCTGTATTTCTTAATGACTGATGATATATCCTTGGGGTTATAGATCTCTGGATAATTTATTTCATTGGATAAGTACCACACAGTTCTGTACAGAATTGAGGTCTTGTACCTACAAGGGATCTCCACACAGGAGCCGAGCAGAGCCGTAATCCTAGAAGGAAAGGTCCACTCCTGACACACAGACCCCAGATAGAAGCCTGGAAGCAACGAGCAGAACATGAGGCCGCAGTCACAGATTCTCATTATATCCGATTATTCTCTCATTGTGAGACGACTTACCCTGACAGATGAGGAGAAGATAAAGCTGCTGCATGGCCTCCATTCTGATGTAAGATTTGAAATAGAAACAATAACCTAGTAATGTTATCGAAATATCAATTAGAAAAAAAAAATTCTGTTATTTGCGGGTTTTCACCAACCCAGTAGATTTACATGTTATAACCAATAGATTGGACTGTCAATTTGATCTCCTAGTTATTGAGAGTGGATGTGATTGGTCAAAAAGCCTTCTTAAAAAATTTACATTTGTTAAAACTTATAACAAAACTGTCTACAAATGTTTCTCTGAAATAACCTGACAAGGGCATTTTGGGCAACATTTTGTAAAGTAGATGCATATTAGTCGATATCAGACCACATGCAATATGGCATTGTTTTAAAGGAAACCTACCACCACAGGCAGGTTCCTCTAATGTAGAGTAGTAGAGCCCATTTTAGGGCTAATTCTACCGTGGCCCATAACTTTTATAAATTTTAACTCCACCAATATTCAAATTTTCTAAAGAGGCTACTGCGGCGTGGAGTAGCCCAAGCTGAGGCTACACGGCGCGGCTACTCCACACCCCAGTAGCCTCTTGCGTTCCTCTTACCAATACATCTTCAGCCCAGTCGTCTGCGAAGCGGGGTTCTGTGCATGTGCAGTAGCTCCGGCTTCAGATCTGAGATTGTGCAGCCATCAGCCTGCTCTTGCACAGTCGCAGAACCCAGTTTCGCAGATGAGTGCGCGCAACTCCGGCTCTCCACGCCCCAGTAGGAAATTTGAATAGCCCTAAATTAGCCATTAAAAGGGCTCTACTACTCTACATTATAGGAACCTGCCACCGGATCTATGTTAAACAACAATGGGGGTCATTTAATAAGGGCCCGATTCGTGTTTTCCCGACGTGTTACCCAAATATTTCCGATTTGCGCCGATTTCCACTGAATTTCCCTGGGATTTTGGCGCATGCGATCGGATTGTGGCGCCTCAGCGCTGGCATGCACGTGGAAATCGGGGGCGTGGCCGAACGAAAACCCGACAGATTCTGAAAAACCGCCGCATTTTTAAAAAAAAAGGGTTGCGGAGCTTGCACTTACCTTCACCAGGAATAGGCCGGTGAACTTGAGTGCGTTCCGATGCTCTTCAGTGCAGCAGCTGGAGGATGTCGGAGAAACTGCCTTAATGAATCCCGTCCGGATCCGAATCCAGCGCAGAGAACATGCCGCTGGATCGCGAATGGACCGGGTAAGTAAATCTGCCCCAATTGTCCCATTGACTATTAACCAATGCCAGCCAAGAGAAAAGAAAAGGTGAACGACATCCAACTCATGTGTCTTCATTTCTGTTTCTGTTTTAACAGGTTTGTGGTTTTGTTGGTGTTATTTAAAGAAATATTTTTTGCAGACAAAAATGTAAATATAATCTATGCATATATCGATCTACATTCATTCTATGAGCAGCAGCTTCTAGACTCATAGCAGAAAAAGACCATACACGTTGTCAGCAAACGGGAACGATACAAAAAGTTTTCCATATCACAAAAAATATTAAAAACTGGGGCACATGACGCTTTTATTCAAAAGTTGTACCATGTCCCTCCCTGCTTACTATTTACCTAGTCATAGTCTCCAGCAGGACTCCCGAGGGAGAAGCAGTTTATTACCCCTTCAGCCTTCTCTACTTCTCTCTGCACAGAGTTGAAGTAGCTCCGTGAAGAAGCGAATAGTGGAGCCGGTAGCGCTGATGCCTCTATAGCTCCGGTGGACTGTTAATCAGAGCTGCTGGGTCTAATCCGACATCTGACATCAGATCAGACATATATACATTTGTATATATATATATATATGCCGTGGCGTAACTAGAATCTGGTGGGCCCCAGTGCAAAGTCTGTGTCAGGACTCGACTATAATGTTTGGTATAATGTAAGGGCCCCCTAAACCTCTTGGGCCCTGGTGCAACCGCAACCTCTGCACCCCCTCAAGTTACGCCCCGTATATATATATGCCTTTGTTACAGTGGACAAGTTGAAAATTTAAAAAAAAAGCATTAAAATAAAAAAAACTGTAAAAAAAAAATCTTCTTAGTTGTAAATTAAAATACAATAATATTTCCCTGTAAATTGTAAAAAAATACATTATAAAAACGTCATCAGAACCACCCCATTGGCCCTAGTCTAAACCATCGCACACTAGGGAAGTTTGAGTTCATTTGAAAATTAAAAACTTTACATTTACTTTACATTTCAAAACTTGCTTTTTTTTGTAAATCAAAAAAATGCAGCAAAATATTTTAAGGTAGTTCACCCCCAAAAAATGAAGGTATAGCCCTAAAACTAATAAATGGGAACATTCTATAAAGTTTCTATGACAGCTGGAAGCCTCTCCGAGGGTCTCATAGCCGTCATGGAGATAACTGTAATATACACTGCTGTTGGAAGAATCTAATACAGAAGTACCATTATGAATTTTGTACAGCAGTATATTATATAACCAATCAGACCCCTTAGGGTCCTAATACTCTAGAGAGCCTGAAAAACTGTTCTAGTGACTCGCCTTTAACACAAATACAATAAAAATGTATTAAAAATGTAAATATTTTAAAGGTCAATTCTAATTAGGAGCTACATTTCAAGAGATCCATGTGCTAAAGCCTATGAGCGCGTATCTGGATCACCCAAAACTTCCACTTCCATTACTAGATATCACCACCATCTCCAGCAGTCAGATTTCGAGCCATTGCCAAACTACTTCTCTCCACGTTTTGGAAATCAAACACGATCCCTTCAATTTTCCAATTTATACCAGAAGACAATTTGATATTCCAAATTAGAAACAAACGGCTCATTTATGAAATTGGAATTTATTTTCATGGAATCGGCACAAAGTAGAGATGAGTGAACCCAAAACTTTAGGTTGAGGTCAAACCGGGGGTGTCCCCAATGGCCAATCACAGTCATGGGGACACCCACAGCCGTAATTTGCTAAATTGGCTGCACACGGCAATATGTTCGGGTTGCACCAGAACCACCAGAACCTGCTCACCTTTTTTATCAATCCTGTATATATATATGTTTACTTTTTTTTTTTTAATTAATTATTTTTTTTTTAACCAATCTCATGCCACTTATTTACCAATATCTCAAGACAAAGAAAGCAAATCCAGCTTATGGACCGAGCAGTATCTGTTCTGAAAAATACACCGTGTCTGAACAGAGCCTGGTTATCACAGGACATATGGGATTTGTGATATGCAGGTTTGTGGTATACAGGCGGTCCCCTACTTAAGAACACCTGACTTACAGACGACCCTAGTTACAAACAGACCTCTGATAATTGGTAATTTACTGCACTTTAGCCCTAGGCAAAAATAATCGGCTATAACAGTTATCACAGGTGTCTGTAATTAAGATTTATTGTTAATCCTGATTCTTATGTCAACCCAAAAGTTTTAAAATCCAAATGTCACAGAGACCCGAAAATATTTGGCTGGGGTTACAATTATAAAATATACAGTTCCGACTTAAATACAAATCCGGGGACTGATTGTATATGTAGCTTATGGCTATTTAATCACAAGCAATAAATACTTACATGCCGAGTCCTTTGCTGCTAGTGACCCAGCTACTTCCTGAGACGTATAGATGCCATAGCCCCCTCGTCAGGAAACTGCTCTCGTAGAGGAAATAAGGGCAGAGAACATTTTAGTTTGAAGAAAATATAGTAAATTAAAAAAGAAAAATAGAATAGATGTAAAAATTACAAATACAATTTCTCAAATACCATTAAAGGAGAAGTAAACCTTGGATAAACCATGTCCAATGGAGGGTGGATAACAGGTCCCACAGCTGGGAACCTGTGTTCTGGACTAATCTTACTAGTCCCAACATCAGTTATTTGGGGATATCAAAATCCTATTTTATCACATCAGCTAAAGCTTAAAGGGGTTGTCCACTTTTAGCAAATTATCGATATTGTTTGTATAATAAAGAGTTATACAATATTCCAATAAACTTACTGTATTGATTCCTCACGGCTTTCTAGATCTCTGCTTGGTGTCCTTCTAAGTTTAGTTCCAGTACATAGAAATCTGTCCACAGTCATGTGACGGACGTGCAGGTGAATGAGCCATTAGTATCACACGGCTCGAGCCGTGCACCTGCTTGTCCATCACAGATCTATATACACTGGAAGTAAATAGAGAAGCTTTCTATAGAAGGACATTAAGAAGAAATCTAGAAAACTTAAGGGAATGATACAGAAATTAAATTGGAAAATTTTTATAACTTTTCTTTACACAAACCATATCAATTATTTGCTGAAAGTGGACGACCCCTTTAAATTGTACCTCACGCAATCTTTGCACTAATCACCAGTCCAGAGGTGAACAGTGACACAGTTTTGGTCATTATGTCACTTGTATTCTTCATTTCCATCAGTTTTCATCCTTACAGTCTCTGTCTATGAATCTGCAGTGCACTTTCAGCTTTGGAGGGAGACCTACCTGCTCTGAGTCCAATATAATTGTGGTTTATATGCGTTAAACTGATTGCAACAGAAAAATCGAGGTAAACTGAGGAGAAAAGACAAGAAGTTGCGCTTCCTAGAGCAACCATATTACGGGGGCATACATCAGCGCTGGGAAGAGAGGAGGAGGGGATGAGCGCTGCTCACCCCGCCCCTCTCCATAGAGTAACATATCGCAGGGCGCTGTATTCCATCGTTAGATAGGACATGTCCTATCTTTTTACGGGCTACGGTACAGTGCCGCACGTGTTCTGCACCGTACCGCTCCCGTACAGCGCAGTGAGGCCATTGAGGTGTATGGGAGACGTATATACACAGTATATACGTCGGCGGTATATTCGTCCCCCATACGTTCATGTGAATGTAGCCTTAAAATGTAAAATTTCTCCAGTAACGACTTCATCATTGTCTATGGGATCATCTCTGGGAGTGATTATTGTCTTATTGTACAGATCTGAGAATATTATCAGTCTCCATTTACTGTACATTATAATAAAAAAGCCAAAGACTCATTTCAGCAAGAATTTTTATTTTATTGTATTTTCCATCTCTGTCACTTTCAGTCCCTGCAGTTACATCACAATGATAGGTTTTGTGCAGAGATGAAGCCCTGAACGTTCTGTCATCTTTTCTCAGTCTCCTTTCATTATTGCTCACAAATGAGATCTAACAATTAGAGACACATTTAGCGCTAATTTAGGTGCAAATGAATCGGACATGAGACAAATCCAAAGTGCATTTACTAAGGCAGAACTAGATCCATCATAGATCCGGAGCCAAAAAGAAGAACAAACCAGGAGCAAACATAGGCGAACCTGAGACCCCCTATGATTAATGTCCCCCTTAGAGTGTAGGATCCGCTATGAGACCCAAATAAGAGTTTTTGGACCTGACGCTTATCTTCTTGAATCCAATAAGGAGACACATTAGGCCATTTGCTGTAGTTTCTTTATCCTAAGTTAAAAGGTCTAGGACCAATCTGGTACTTTCATAGAAACGTAAGTAAAAAAATTATGAGAATAAATATTTTTAAAAATAAAGGTAAAATTGTATATGAATTCTCCAATGCACATCAAGCAACTAATAGCAATAAAAATGGATAAAATGCATAAAATCCAGACTTTAACTAAGAATAAAGAAATCTTCTACAGCAAGCGGCCTAATATTTCTCCTTATTGGATGCAACAGAAGAAACCTGGTGCACTCAGTTGATGCACTTTAGCGCCTCCGGGGGAGAGATCTAACTTTGTAAGAACTATATTTATTGCTCTGTTCCATAATAGGCGGTGAAGCTTATGGGGCTCATTTACTACGGGTCTGAATCATGCACTTTTGTCGGGTTTCCCGACGATTTCCTATTTGCGCCAAATTGCCCCAGGATTTTGGCGCACGTGATCGGATTGTGTCGCATCCTCGCCGGCTTTCACGCAACAGAAATGGGGGGGGCGTGGCCGTCGGACAACCCGACGGATTCGGAAAAACCACTGAATTTAAAAAGAATTTGTGTTGCAAGATCAGAACTTACATGCACCGGGACAAAGAAGGTGAACTCCGGCGGATCTCGGCGCAGCAGCGACCCCTGCTGGATATCGGGTGCACGACCTTAGTGAATCGCGGCAGACCCGAATCAGCATCGGACAACGCACCGTGGGATCGCGACTGGACTGGGTAAGTAAATGTGGCCCTTTGTCTTTTTCGGGGATTGCACAGCTGTGACAGGTATTTAACAGGGTTCTGCGCTGGGATTGCGCACATGATCCTTTTTTGGCGCAGCTGCGCTGGCTTTCATGCAACACAAATTGGGGGTCGTGCTGCCAGACCATCCGACTGATTCGGACTGAGCGCAGAATTTAACTTTTAAATTGTGTCGCAAGACAATGCACTTACATGCACCAAGAAGAAGGTGAACCCCGGGGACCTGAGCGGGGAGGCGACACATGCAGGATATCGGGCGCAGGACCTTAGTGAATCTTAGTGACCTATATTGCAGAATACGATAGACCAGCTTGTGCCGATATACATATATATTCTCTTACCTCACTCTGAAAGTACTAGATTAGTACTAGACCTTTTAACTAAGAAGAAAGAAATATTCCACAGCAAACGGCCTAATATTTCTTCTTATTGGATGCAACAGAACAAAACTGGTGCACTCAGTTTATGCACTTTGGCACCTTAAGGGTGCGCCAGATGAAGGAAAACCGTGCTCCAGTTTTCAATAATCCAGCACACTCTGCACAATAGTGAGACTCTATTAATAAATGTGGCCAATCATATAGCAAAACAACAATGCAAATTAGTGAATTTATTTACAATGTTCATTTTGAGTCAATTTTTTAAAAAAAATAAAACTAAAAATGAAAATAAAAAAGTCCTCAAGCGTCTGTTAAGTAGTAAGTAGCCGCAACGTTTTTCAAGGTAGTATTCAAAAAAATGGAAGTTATGGCCTTTTAACTGCTATGCATGAAAATTTGCTAAAAATGCCCCTTTTCTGGCCGCGTCGTCAACAAAACTACTTCATTAACGTCCTTATGCCAACAAACCGCTGCATAAACATATTCATGTAGATGGTAAAAGTGGTTCATTGACGTATGTGCATATAGAGCAGCCATCACAATAAGGAGGATATGGAAAGTGTGTCGTTGGTCAGTGAACTATTCGTCTACATCCTCCTCTGTGTTTTGTGTCTGCATAGAAGGTTTGATATACAGAAATGTCTGGCGGAGTCTCTTTTTTTGTGTTTGTGGTACTTTCCCAAGCTTCTATATGTTTTTTACAAAAATAAATTAGTTTATTGCTTGCTGAGTTGTTCACCTATGACCCAGGGCTCCTGATGGGCTCATGGTTGGCCAAACCACCTACCAAGTCCAATATTACTATGTACATGTAATAAAGACAGAGCTGACCCCTCCTTCTTTATACATGTATTCCTGAAAGTAGGAACCATCCAAAGATCCAAAAAAGGTCCCCCAGAGTCACAGGTGTTCTGCCATATCAGTCACATGATAAGTATCCTACATCCTGTACACAATGGGGGGGATTTACTAATTGTGGCTCAAGCTCGTCTATCGGCATCGGAGATCAGTCTTTGATTTAAGTGGGGCAAGTCTGTTAGTAATTAATGGGTAGGCGGAACTGTCCAGTCGGGTGCCATAAAAATGCCGACATCAATGAGATGTGCGCCAAAATCTTACATGGACTGCGCTTTGATTTTGCTCTCTGACCAATTTTTTCCTGGTCTATTGTGCGCCGAAAATTGTGCCTAAAAATGCAGACAAAATACACATAAATGTGGAGGATAATGTGGAAACGTTAGACCACACCCATTGTGCCAAAAAAAGACGGAGGTGTCGGGATAGTCGGAAACATCTGTTTGTTCTGGCTCAAACTCATTATAAATGATCTGCAACAGTTCTGCACCAAAAAACATTAAAATCCCGGCAGATGTGATAATAGCAGAACGATAAGAGCAGATGGTAATAGAGTAAGCTGAAGGTCCTGTAAGGAACGGAGATTACGTGTGGGATGGTATTGGCTGATGATTACAGAGATATATGGAGGGGACAGGTTGTGGGCGGTTTTTGTAGGTCATGGTTAGGATTTTAAATTGAATTTGCTGTGAAGTGGAGAGACTGACAGAGAGGAGAAGCAGAGGAGGGGCGAGGAGACAGATGGATTAGCCTGGAAGGAGAATTTAGGATGGATTGGAGAGGAGTTAGATAGTTAGCTAGGAGACCACAGAGAAGAATGTTGCAGTAGTCCAAGCGGGGGATGATAAGGGCATGGACTAGTAATTTTGTAGACTCTGAGGAGGAGTCGAAATGCAAGAGATGTTCTTGAGATGGAGGCCTGTAGTAATGGGCCTGTATGTGAGCCTTAAGGGATAAGGCAGACAAAGATGGCTCCAAGGCAACAGACTTTAGGAACCGGGGAGAGTGTAAAGCCATGAATTGTGATGGATAGGTCAAGTGGAAGGGATGTGTTAAGTGGAGGAAACATTATGGGGCAGATTTACTTACCCGGTCCATTCACGATCCAGCGGCACGTTCTCTGATGTCGATTCGGGTCCGGCCGGGATTTACTAAGGCAGTTCCTTCGACGTCCACCAGGTGGCGCTGCTGCGCTGAAGAGCATCGGAATGCACTGAAATACACCGGCCTATTCCTAGTGAAGGTAAGTGTAAGTCTTGCGACACTTTTCTTTTTTAAAATGCGGCGGTTTTTCCGACTCCGTTGGGTTTTTGTTCGGCCACACCCCCTGATTTCTGTCGCATGCACGCCGGCTCCGATCGCGTGCGCCAAAATCCGATCGCGTGCGCCAAAATCCCGGGGCAATTCAGGGGAAATCGATGCAAATCGGAAATATTCGGGTAACACGTCGGGAAAACGCGAATCGGGCCCTTAGTAAATGACCCCCTATGAGTTCTGTTTTGTCCATGTTATGTTTTAGAAAACGGAAACAGAAAAAGGAGGATACGGTCAATAGAGACTCAGGAATTCTGGCTAGAAGAGAGGAGATATCTGGACCAGAACTATAGATCTGTGTGTCGTCTGCATAGGAGTGCTATTGGAAGCCATGGGACTTAATTAGATGTGATCATGGAGATTTCTCTTGAATCATTAGTGACTAGAATTTTAAGGACAGCATCTTTTTAGGGTATCCCTAGTATAACCAAGCTAAGAGTATACGGAGAACGTTGTGCCTGACCATAAGCTTCCAGCATAAATGATCATGTGAATATAAATACTTTTCTACGAAATGGGGCAAATGGAGATATCAAGAGGACAACGTCATGTATATTCCACCCAAATATAACACTGGGGATGAAACTGATGAGTCCAAAATATGCTGTTTGACGTTCCTCAGCAGGAAGGGGGATTGATAGTTGGATCTACACATTTACATCTCCTCCTTGATGGCGACGTTTTTGGAACTTCCAGGCTTGAAAGTAGAAAAAAAAAATGAGAAGACATAATGAATAATATGGATTAGTAATACACAACGACATATAATTGTACAGTGCGGTGTCAGTAGCAATTTTCTTTTAAATTAAAGTGGTGTCCCAACTATGATAGTGCTATGGGAAAAAATACAAAAAAACAAAAATAAAAACCTTTAAAATGTCACATTGCACAGAATTACAGAAGACATAAAACAAACCCCAAAAAAACGCACATCTATTTTATATCAACAAACTTATGTTGACCCATACAATAAATTTACACCCTCTTTAACCCTTTGCAGCCACTTTTCCCCTTCCTGGGACGGACCATTTTTTTAAAAATCTGACATATGTCACTATAAGTGGTTATAACTTTGGAACATGTCATGGGATTTTGAGAATGTTTTCTCATGACACTTTGTACTTCATGTTATTTAAAAAAAATTTGGGTGATAGGTTTGGCTTTTTTTTTTTTTTTGAAAAAAATTACATTTGGAGAAAATTTGGAAAAATGCTTCATTTTCAAAATTCTAAGTTTTTCAATTTTTTCAACACAGTCATAACAGCAAAAACAGCATAACTAACATTTAGTGAATGCCTGCTTTATGTGGACACGGCTTTTCAGTATCCTCTCAGTTTTGTAGGAAGTTATGAGGCTTAGAACTTTAGTTCACATTATTTTTCACATTTTTATAAAAACCAGCAAAATCATACTTTTGAGGGACCTGCTCAGATTTCAGGTCATTTTGAGAGGCCTAAATAAGAAAAATTCCATAAAGCACACTACACCCCTCAATGTATAGAAGACAACTTTTAGCCTTTTAATTGTTTCACAGGGGTTAAAATAAATCGGTTGCAATTTTAAAATTTAATTTTTTTGGTTATTTGGTGTATTTTTCAAAAATTTACACGATCTCAGCTAATAAACTACCAAAACTCTCCACAAAGTTTGATCCCCAATTTCTGCCATGTACAACAATCCCCCATATGTGGTGGGGACCTGCTGTACGGGCACACGCCGGGGCATTAAGGCGAAAGAGCGCAATTCAGAGCAGATTTGCATTGTCACTTTGTAAAAGCAATGCAATCTTTTTTTTTTGGCGATTTGGGCATATAAGGGATTATTTTCTGTGAGATTAGATGCAAATACTTCATTTTAGTGGGTCTTTAGCTTATTGATTTTATTAACTCTTGAATGTATAGAGGAAAAGAAAATCATCAAATCTGGTTTCCAATTTTTTACATTTTTTGGAGGGCCATTCACCATATAATAAAAATAATAATATGTTATTCTATAGTCACAATGATAACAGTGATAAGTCATTTATATCGTTTTTTAAATATATTTTTTACAAATTTACTAGAGAAAAACTAATATATAGAGAATCTCTCTAGTTTATATATCGGCATCTTTTCGGAGACATAGCTTTTCGGGTTTTTTATGGCGTATGATAAATATCCCCCGTTTCTAAATTCTACCTTTAATTCTTCATAATGATCTTCATTGTTCCTTTTTATAAGATCTGTATAAGTGGCATCTGGGGATCCAGTGGTCTAGGAAATAGAAGAACTTGTAACTTATACTTAGAAGGACTCGTAGTAGAAGAAAAGAGAAGGAGTTTGGAATTAGTCAATTTCCCCCAGATTTATTTAAAAAAAAAAAAATAGACAGAATTCAAATACATAATTTTTTATGTATTAAAGGTAACATATATAGGAATATAAAGGAAAACATACACAGAAATGTATAGTGATAATATCCGATAAAATAACAGAAGACAAGAAAATCATAAAATTTTCTTTTAAATTTAAGGAGTTTTCTGATACATCAAACTACTAATAAAAAGAAATAAATTTCCAACAAAAAAAGCTTTCTAACCCCTTGATATACTGTGACATTCCCAAATGTCATGGTGACAAACCAGGTGCTTCACCCACTGCTAACACCTGCAATCATTTAAATAGCGATGGCCCGTGCGCTCTACCGTATTGTCTAAGACTATCGCCCCCCCTGTGACATAATCGGGGGGAAATATTTTGTTGCTATGATACCTCTGCTATGAAGTCTCTGTTATACTCCCAAACCTGCCTTGTAGCAAGATCTGAAATACACATGGCAAACTAATACAGATCTATAGGAATATCACTATAGGGGCTCTACAAATAAAGAAAAAAATTGGGGGGGGAAAGTTTAAAGAAAAAAGATTGAAAATAATGCAACAATTTGACCAACTAGACCCCAAAGAGTATCTGACCTTTGTAATTCTCTCCACTGTCAGAGAAGAGGTGCTGGAGTAGAGGAGGAGGCGTCAGGTGTTATCATGATTATCATGATGTCCTATTGTAAGAGAAGATTAGCATAACACACTCCCCCTCCTCCACGGCTTCAGCACTTCCTCTCTAACAGTGGAGAGGATTACAATGGAATGATATCTCAGCACCTTGGGGGAAAAGAAAGAAAATTTAAAGTGCCCTCAAATCTGTGAAGCAGTTCCACTTCTTACTATATGAGCTGATAATAGGTAATTTTTTTTAAAAAAACATTAAAAGTTTAATTTTTCTGGCTTAATTTTCTGAAATTTCTTTGTTTCTCTTTTGTTATTATTATTTAACAGTGATATTTTTGTCTTTTCTTCTGAGACTTTCATCATCTCAATCTATACAGGCAGTCTATGGGTTACTTTCAAGATAGGTTCCTTAGGTTTGTACTTAAGTGGAGTTTGAATGTAAGTTGGAACTGGTATATTTTATATATATATTTCATATTTTATCATTGTAGCTCCAGACAAAATTTTTTTTGGTCCTGTGACAATTTTACTTTCACATTTTTGCCATGGTGGGTACAATTATTTTCAATAAAACTTCATTACAGAAACCTTCCAGCTCATCAGTGCAGCCTGGGACCAAAGTAACATCCAGAGAGGTCACCAGAGGTCACAGGGGCCAGAGAGGTCAGTCTGTATCTAGGGCTCGTCTGTAAGTCGTGTGTCGTTAAGTCGGGCACCTCCTGCATTACTAATCATCATTTCATACTCTAGAACAGTGATGGCAAACCTTTTAGAGACCTAGTGCCCAAAACTACAACCGAAATCCACGTATTTACCATGAAGAGCCAACATGAAATTTGAGATTATCATTGTAGCTTCTCTCCAGGGTCTTTCTGTAAAGGAACAATGGTCGGGTCCAACATAATGACCTCCAAAGATAATGCAGTTCTGTCAAAACCTCACTTTTCCCGCAGTTCCAAACATCCAACGAAGTGTCGAATAGCACTGAGAGAGCAGCATCCCTTAATTTGCCTCGTACGGCAGGAAGATTGGATGTGTTTGGTGAACTCTGTCCTGGGGTGATGGCCTGAGTGCCCATAGAAAGAGCTCCGAGTGCCACCTCTGGCACCCGTGCCATAGGTTCGCCATCACTGCTCTAGAATCTAATGATAAGATTCAATAAAAATATTACCTGTTGTATACAACAAAACATTTATTATAAGTCAGCTTTTCCATATATAGAAAACCTTTAAAAACCTTCACTATTACCCAAATGTTTTAAATGTTATTTAATTATAATTAAATTAAATTCTAAATTCTACCTTTAATTCTTCATAATGATCCTCATTGTTCCTTTTTATAAGATCTGTATAAGTGGCATCTGGGGATCCTGAAGTCTGGAAATGAAAACACAAACTTATGCATAGAAGGACACAACCGGTAGAGGATGAGGAGGACAATAGTCAATAAAGATTTATTCAAAATTTTTTATTTAGTAGTAAACGGATATAGGATAAAGGGTTATAAAGAAAACACAGCGAAATGTACAGAGGTAAACAAATGTAAATGTATCCGACAAAGCTGGAATTTTTTGTTGAAGTCATCAATTCTATTAGTTTTGGCCCCAACTGTGAGGTGGGAGGGCCAAGATGTCTTCTCCAGTCCAGGACCAGCCACCTGATTGCAAAGAGCCTAAATTGCATATTTGGAGCAGGAATTTAATGGGAAGTATTTATGAGTGGACCTGGTAGGGTCTGGCATAGAGATAAAAGCTGTGCAGGACCCCACCGGATACATCAAGAGGTCGGAGCCTCTCTTGATGTATCCAGTCGTGCCAAAGCACCGTCAGGACTATGATGCACCGGCATGTGGTAAATAGCCCCCTATGACTCTATTCTATGTATTGGGATCTTCTTACCACCCACCAACACAAAAAAATCACCAATCTTTATAAACTAACTGCTCAGTATACAAACAGGAATCAGGGAAAAATTGTGTCACTTACCTCATTCACAGGGGAATTCTGAAATCTTGTTCTATAAAAACATGAAACGTACCACAATCATTTCTAATAATTTATGATATCAGGGAAATCCCCAGATGCATGAAGGACATATCACTAGTGCAACAGTGAGATTTTATGACTTGCAGGTTGGATCCATAGTCAAAAAGATTGTGTATTACAAGTCACCGGTTTTGGGGAGAGTTTGTAAAGAGCATGCACCTGTACGATTAGGGGGATATGTGTAGTTGTAGTCCTATTCATTATAACACTATAGACTTGAGTAATTACACAAAGATTAACCAATGCCCCTTTTCCCACAATCCCTGATGCAAATAATAATCCTGAGAAATAGAGTTAAAAACAAGGAACCATAAAACAAAAACAATAGGATGTTAAGAAACCATAATATCACAGTCACATATGACATAAATGTCTCCTCTTATGCTGTCCGTCTGACTCCTGAGACTTCCCCTTTCCCTCACAATCAACAGTAGAGAGGGAGTCCCCATGATCTGCCCAATACTACTGAGAACTCCTTGGATTACTTGTCCTGTAGACCTTCCAGGAAGTCTCAAGAATATTGGGGCACATTTACTTACCCGTCCCGTCGCGATAGCTGATGTTGCTTGCCCGTCGAGGATTCAAGTCTTCTGCGATGCACTAAGATCGTGCGTCCAATTTCCTGCAAGTGTCGCTTCCCCCGCTGAGGTCCGCCGGAGTTCACCTTCTTCTTTCTGGTGCATGTAAGTGCTGATCTTGCGACACAATGGGGAATTTTTACCTACCCGGTCCATTCGCGATCCAGCGGCGCATTCTCTGCGGTGGATTCGGGTCCTCTGGCAATTCACTAAGGTAGTTCCTCTGACATCCACCAGGTGGCGCTGCTGTGCTGAAGTTCCCCGAGGCCCGCCGGAATGCACTGAAGTACACCGGCCTATTCCTAGTGAAGGTAAGCGCGAGTCCCGTGACACTTTTTTTTTTTTAAATGCGGCTTTTCTTCCGAATCCGTCAGGCTTGCGTTTGGCCACGCCCCCTGATTTCCATCGCGTGCATTTCAGCGCCGATGCGCCACAATCTGATTGCGTGCGCCAAAAACCCGGGGCAATACTGATAAAATCAGTGCAAATCAGAAATATTTGGGTAACACGTCGGGAAACCGCGAATCGGGCCCTTATTAAATTACCCCCAATTTGCTTTTGTCCAGTTGTCCGATGTCCACGCCCCCCGATTTGTGTTGCATGCAAGCCGGCGCTGATGCGCCACAATCCGATCGCGTGCGTCAGAAACCCGGGGCAATTCAGGGCAAATCGGAAAAATTTGGGAAACCTGATGGAAATGCGTCCGACGGACCCTTCCTAAATGTGCCCCATTGTTCCTGCCAAACACTGATTCCTACAAGACCTCTTGGATGGCATGACAGGGTGTGTAGGACAACTAAGGAGAAGTTTTGGTCTTTTCATTATCAAGGGTTCTAGGCTGACATATTCCTCATATTCAGGAAAATATGCACATATATGTTTTCCAGGATGAGATAAGGTAAACATTGCCTCTTATCTATCTTGTCAGGCAGCTCCCTTACCACCAAGCATGACACTTTTACGTTACGCTAACAGAGGGATAATTGGTTTAAATTTATGGTTTTGCCCCTCTCTAAATTGATGTATTTGAGACCTTTGTGTTTGGTTTATTCTATGTATTCTGTGTTAGGATGAGCTATACAGATACTACTATTATACTAACACGTGTGCTGCTATCCATAATGATCCACTTCCCCTGTTACCTGTTTGTATATTCCCCCACCCCCCTTATTATGTAACTCTCGTCCCCGTTGTTAAATTCTTGTATTTTCTATGAAATACCAAAAAAAATATGTCTTAATAAGGAAGATATTAGTGATAATAGACACTACCTGCAACAGACCAGCAATCCCAGGAGAAGTAGGCAGAGCGAGACGATCACCGAGGAAAGGATAAGGGTCCTCATAGTGGAGTCTTTATCTGTAACAATACAATATAAACAATGGATGAATATATCAGCCAGAAGACGAGACAAACCATCTGACATCACATAAAGGGGTTAGGAGGATTTGGATTGTAGACGGCAACATGTGCAGTGTTATAGGTACACAAGAAAGGTAAAGAAAAGGTACAACCGTTTATGTTTGTGTCATTTTTATTAAAGTTGCACAAATATTTTTGCATATTTGGGGAACTAGAAGACGGAGACGGAAAAAGCCATTAGGCCGCTTCCAAATTTATTGTCATGGTTTCGTAGTTATATAGTTTATACGGTTGTAAAAAGACACAATGGGGGTCATTTACTAAGGGCCCGATTCGCGTTTTCCCGACGTGTTACCCAAATATTTCCGATTTGCGCCGATTGTACCTGAATTGCCCCGGGATTTTGGCACACGCGATCGGATTGTGGTGCATCGGCACCGGCATGCACGCGACGGAAATTGGGGGGCATGGCCGAACGAAAACCCGACGGATTCGGAAAAAACGCCGCATTTAAAAACGAATGTGTCGCGGAGCTTGCACTTACCTTCACTCAGCCCGGCTCGGTGTATTCCAGTGCGTTCCGATGCTCTTCAGCGCAGCAGCGACATCTGGTGGACGTCGGAGGAACTGCCTTAGTGAATCCCGGCCGGACCCGAATCCACCGCAAAGAACGCACCGCTGGATCGCGAATGGACCAGGTAAGTAAATCTGCCCCAATTTCCATCAAGTTCAACCAACATTGCCGTTTGTTTTCTAAATATTTCTACAAAGCCGCACAGGTTGCCTATTGTCTCTGGTAGAACATGGGTAGTGATGAGCGGACACAAACCATAATGTTCTGATTTTAATTGAACATTCCGGGTTTAGGTCTGTAGAACATGAAGCCAGACTTGAATCCACTCCAGCAGTAATAATTTTAATTTTAATAACTTTTTTTTAGACCAAGGGCACATTAACCCTAGGGGGTCTGATCACTTGTGCTTGTATTGAAGTATATGACAGTATTGCCACTAATTGGTAAACGTCTGCCTAGAGAAATTCTGGGAGTGTAGCAGATAATCCAGGGTGTCAAAGCAACTGGTTACTGCCCCTACAGTGACTTTATGGAGGTGTGAGAAGGGTAAGAAGATTCCATACAGATCCAAGATGGCGGCTGAAATTTAAATACCACTGACAGCTTTGCCTGTAACATATAAATGGTTAACACCCAAGATCGATGCTGACAGCAAGAGTTAGTGGTGGGTGCCGCAATATACAATGAGCACCCACTGTGTATGGAGAGGGATGACCTCATGGACCTTCTCTCTAACCTTTTCGAGATGCTGTGCCTGGTACATCACATATCATATCATATGTGTCTCATATGTCCCTACTGGATTAATTATCCTCTATGCTGATCATGTACCAGTCAGGATGCCATGTGATCCTGGGGTCTATCCCTGTCTGTGGTGTTTCTACAGTATTATTTATCCATTGCAAATAAATATATTATGTATATGTATCATATATTGTATTATATATTGTATACTTACATATGACAGGGATCTGTATGGGGGCGGATTCTCCTCTCCCCACAGTATTTCGGGCAGCACAGGAATAGGGCTCCATGTCCCTGGTCACACTCCTCACTGTCATCTCCCGTCCTCTGTCTGGTAATCTGGTTTCCCCTTTGTACCATTCATACTCAGATACATCAGGCCTGGAGACGCTGTTACATTGTAACGTCACATCACTTCCTTCTGTTACTTCATCCATCCCAATCACAGTGATTGTCACATTTTTTGGTAAATCTGCAGAGGAAAATAATTTTTTTGGCTTAATTTTTATTTGACATTTTTTGTTCATGCCCCCTCTCCTCAAAAAACACGCCCATTTTCCAAAGCCACAGAACTACTGCTGCAATAGTCATAAATGTATTTAAAAATTGTCTAGAACTCTTGATGGACGTGGAACAGAGCATTCTAGACATTTCCAAAAAGAAATTTAGATTACTTTCTTCCATATCGAAAAATAAACTTGGGACAGTGGAGAATAACGTCACTTTTTTAAAACAAAATCTCCCAGTGTCATGTTTATATCAACGTCTCCCACCGAGAGGAAAGGTAATGAAGGACACTATATATACTTACATATGACAGTGATCTGTATGGGGGCGGATTCTCCCCTCCCCACAGTATTTTGGGCAGCACAGGAATAGGGCTCCATGTCCCTGGTCACACTCCTCACT
>WNYA01003693.1:0-23359 GCA_019512145.1 Engystomops pustulosus
AGTGAGGAGTGTGACCAGGGACATGGAGCCCTATTCCTGTGCTGCCCAAAATACTGTGGGGAGGGGAGAATCCGCCCCCATACAGATCACTGTCATATGTAAGTATATATAGTGTCCTTCATTACCTTTCCTCTCGGTGGGAGACGTTGATATAAACATGACACTGGGAGATTTTGTTTTAAAAAAGTGACGTTATTCTCCACTGTCCCAAGTTTATTTTTCGATATGGAAGAAAGTAATCTAAATTTCTTTTTGGAAATGTCTAGAATGCTCTGTTCCACGTCCATCAAGAGTTCTAGACAATTTTTAAATACATTTATGACTATTGCAGCAGTAGTTCTGTGGCTTTGGAAAATGGGCGTGTTTTTTGAGGAGAGGGGGCATGAACAAAAAATGTCAAATAAAAATTAAGCCAAAAAAATTATTTTCCTCTGCAGATTTACCAAAAAATGTGACAATCACTGTGATTGGGATGGATGAAGTAACAGAAGGAAGTGATGTGACGTTACAATGTAACAGCGTCTCCAGGCCTGATGTATCTGAGTATGAATGGTACAAAGGGGAAACCAGATTACCAGACAGAGGACGGGAGATGACAGTGAGGAGTGTGACCAGGGACATGGAGCCCTATTCCTGTGCTGCCCGAAATACTGTGGGGAGAGGAGAATCCGCCCCCATACAGATCCCTGTCATATGTAAGTATACAATATATAATACAATATATGATACATATACATAATATATTTATTTGCAATGGATAAATAATACTGTAGAAACACCACAGACAGGGATAGACCCCAGGATCACATGGCATCCTGACTGGTACATGATCAGCATAGAGGATAATTAATCCAGTAGGGACATATGAGACACATATGATATGATATGTGATGTACCAGGCACAGCATCTCGAAAAGGTTAGAGAGAAGGTCCATGAGGTCATCCCTCTCCATACACAGTGGGTGCTCATTGTATATTGCGGCACCCACCACTAACTCTTGCTGTCAGCATCGATCTTGGGTGTTAACCATTTATATGTTACAGGCAAAGCTGTCAGTGGTATTTAAATTTCAGCCGCCATCTTGGATCTGTATGGAATCTTCTTACCCTTCTCACACCTCCATAAAGTCACTGTAGGGGCAGTAACCAGTTGCTTTGACACCCTGGATTATCTGCTACACTCCCAGAATTTCTCTAGGCAGACGTTTACCAATTAGTGGCAATACTGTCATATACTTCAATACAAGCACAAGTGATCAGACCCCCTAGGGTTAATGTGCCCTTGGTCTAAAAAAAAGTTATTAAAATTAAAATTATTACTGCTGGAGTGGATTCAAGTCTGGCTTCATGTTCTACAGACCTAAACCCGGAATGTTCAATTAAAATCAGAACATTATGGTTTGTGTCCGCTCATCACTACCCATGTTCTACCAGAGACAATAGGCAACCTGTGCGGCTTTGTAGAAATATTTAGAAAACAAACGGCAATGTTGGTTGAACTTGATGGAAATTGGGGCAGATTTACTTACCTGGTCCATTCGCGATCCAGCGGTGCGTTCTTTGCGGTGGATTCGGGTCCGGCCGGGATTCACTAAGGCAGTTCCTCCGACGTCCACCAGATGTCGCTGCTGCGCTGAAGAGCATCGGAACGCACTGGAATACACCGAGCCGGGCTGAGTGAAGGTAAGTGCAAGCTCCGCGACACATTCGTTTTTAAATGCGGCGTTTTTTCCGAATCCGTCGGGTTTTCGTTCGGCCATGCCCCCCAATTTCCGTCGCGTGCATGCCGGTGCCGATGCACCACAATCCGATCGCGTGTGCCAAAATCCCGGGGCAATTCAGGTACAATCGGCGCAAATCGGAAATATTTGGGTAACACGTCGGGAAAACGCGAATCGGGCCCTTAGTAAATGACCCCCATTGTGTCTTTTTACAACCGTATAAACTATATAACTACGAAACCATGACAATAAATTTGGAAGCGGCCTAATGGCTTTTTCCGTCTCCGTCTTCTAGTTCCCCAAATATGCAAAAATATTTGTGCAACTTTAATAAAAATGACACAAACATAAACGGTTGTACCTTTTCTTTACCTTTCTTGTGTACCTATAACACTGCACATGTTGCCGTCTACAATCCAAATCCTCCTAACCCCTTTATGTGATGTCAGATGGTTTGTCTCGTCTTCTGGCTGATATATTCATCCATTGTTTATATTGTATTGTTACAGATAAAGACTCCACTATGAGGACCCTTATCCTTTCCTCGGTGATCGTCTCGCTCTGCCTACTTCTCCTGGGATTGCTGGTCTGTTGCAGGTAGTGTCTATTATCACTAATATCTTCCTTATTAAGACATATTTTTTTTGGTATTTCATAGAAAATACAAGAATTTAACAACGGGGACGAGAGTTACATAATAAGGGGGGTGGGGGAATATACAAACAGGTAACAGGGGAAGTGGATCATTATGGATAGCAGCACACGTGTTAGTATAATAGTAGTATCTGTATAGCTCATCCTAACACAGAATACATAGAATAAACCAAACACAAAGGTCTCAAATACATCAATTTAGAGAGGGGCAAAACCATAAATTTAAACCAATTATCCCTCTGTTAGCGTAACGTAAAAGTGTCATGCTTGGTGGTAAGGGAGCTGCCTGACAAGATAGATAAGAGGCAATGTTTACCTTATCTCATCCTGGAAAACATATATGTGCATATTTTCCTGAATATGAGGAATATGTCAGCCTAGAACCCTTGATAATGAAAAGACCAAAACTTCTCCTTAGTTGTCCTACACACCCTGTCATGCCATCCAAGAGGTCTTGTAGGAATCAGTGTTTGGCAGGAACAATGGGGCACATTTAGGAAGGGTCCGTCGGACGCATTTCCATCAGGTTTCCCAAATTTTTCCGATTTGCCCTGAATTGCCCCGGGTTTCTGACGCACGCGATCGGATTGTGGCGCATCAGCGCCGGCTTGCATGCAACACAAATCGGGGGGCGTGGACATCGGACAACTGGACAAAAGCAAATTGGGGGTAATTTAATAAGGGCCCGATTCGCGGTTTCCCGACGTGTTACCCAAATATTTCTGATTTGCACTGATTTTATCAGTATTGCCCCGGGTTTTTGGCGCACGCAATCAGATTGTGGCGCATCGGCGCTGAAATGCACGCGATGGAAATCAGGGGGCGTGGCCAAACGCAAGCCTGACGGATTCGGAAGAAAAGCCGCATTTAAAAAAAAAAAAGTGTCACGGGACTCGCGCTTACCTTCACTAGGAATAGGCCGGTGTACTTCAGTGCATTCCGGCGGGCCTCGGGGAACTTCAGCACAGCAGCGCCACCTGGTGGATGTCAGAGGAACTACCTTAGTGAATTGCCAGAGGACCCGAATCCACCGCAGAGAATGCGCCGCTGGATCGCGAATGGACCGGGTAGGTAAAAATTCCCCATTGTGTCGCAAGATCAGCACTTACATGCACCAGAAAGAAGAAGGTGAACTCCGGCGGACCTCAGCGGGGGAAGCGACACTTGCAGGAAATTGGACGCACGATCTTAGTGCATCGCAGAAGACTTGAATCCTCGACGGGCAAGCAACATCAGCTATCGCGACGGGACGGGTAAGTAAATGTGCCCCAATATTCTTGAGACTTCCTGGAAGGTCTACAGGACAAGTAATCCAAGGAGTTCTCAGTAGTATTGGGCAGATCATGGGGACTCCCTCTCTACTGTTGATTGTGAGGGAAAGGGGAAGTCTCAGGAGTCAGACGGACAGCATAAGAGGAGACATTTATGTCATATGTGACTGTGATATTATGGTTTCTTAACATCCTATTGTTTTTGTTTTATGGTTCCTTGTTTTTAACTCTATTTCTCAGGATTATTATTTGCATCAGGGATTGTGGGAAAAGGGGCATTGGTTAATCTTTGTGTAATTACTCAAGTCTATAGTGTTATAATGAATAGGACTACAACTACACATATCCCCCTAATCGTACAGGTGCATGCTCTTTACAAACTCTCCCCAAAACCGGTGACTTGTAATACACAATCTTTTTGACTATGGATCCAACCTGCAAGTCATAAAATCTCACTGTTGCACTAGTGATATGTCCTTCATGCATCTGGGGATTTCCCTGATATCATAAATTATTAGAAATGATTGTGGTACGTTTCATGTTTTTATAGAACAAGATTTCAGAATTCCCCTGTGAATGAGGTAAGTGACACAATTTTTCCCTGATTCCTGTTTGTATACTGAGCAGTTAGTTTATAAAGATTGGTGATTTTTTTGTGTTGGTGGGTGGTAAGAAGATCCCAATACATAGAATAGAGTCATAGGGGGCTATTTACCACATGCCGGTGCATCATAGTCCTGACGGTGCTTTGGCACGACTGGATACATCAAGAGAGGCTCCGACCTCTTGATGTATCCGGTGGGGTCCTGCACAGCTTTTATCTCTATGCCAGACCCTACCAGGTCCACTCATAAATACTTCCCATTAAATTCCTGCTCCAAATATGCAATTTAGGCTCTTTGCAATCAGGTGGCTGGTCCTGGACTGGAGAAGACATCTTGGCCCTCCCACCTCACAGTTGGGGCCAAAACTAATAGAATTGATGACTTCAACAAAAAATTCCAGCTTTGTCGGATACATTTACATTTGTTTACCTCTGTACATTTCGCTGTGTTTTCTTTATAACCCTTTATCCTATATCCGTTTACTACTAAATAAAAAATTTTGAATAAATCTTTATTGACTATTGTCCTCCTCATCCTCTACCGGTTGTGTCCTTCTATGCATAAGTTTGTGTTTTCATTTCCAGACTTCAGGATCCCCAGATGCCACTTATACAGATCTTATAAAAAGGAACAATGAGGATCATTATGAAGAATTAAAGGTAGAATTTAGAATTTAATTTAATTATAATTAAATAACATTTAAAACATTTGGGTAATAGTGAAGGTTTTTAAAGGTTTTCTATATATGGAAAAGCTGACTTATAATAAATGTTTTGTTGTATACAACAGGTAATATTTTTATTGAATCTTATCATTAGATTCTAGAGCAGTGATGGCGAACCTATGGCACGGGTGCCAGAGGTGGCACTCGGAGCTCTTTCTATGGGCACTCAGGCCATCACCCCAGGACAGAGTTCACCAAACACATCCAATCTTCCTGCCGTACGAGGCAAATTAAGGGATGCTGCTCTCTCAGTGCTATTCGACACTTCGTTGGATGTTTGGAACTGCGGGAAAAGTGAGGTTTTGACAGAACTGCATTATCTTTGGAGGTCATTATGTTGGACCCGACCATTGTTCCTTTACAGAAAGACCCTGGAGAGAAGCTACAATGATAATCTCAAATTTCATGTTGGCTCTTCATGGTAAATACGTGGATTTCGGTTGTAGTTTTGGGCACTAGGTCTCTAAAAGGTTTGCCATCACTGTTCTAGAGTATGAAATGATGATTAGTAATGCAGGAGGTGCCCGACTTAACGACACACGACTTACAGACGAGCCCTAGATACAGACTGACCTCTCTGGCCCCTGTGACCTCTGGTGACCTCTCTGGATGTTACTTTGGTCCCAGGCTGCACTGATGAGCTGGAAGGTTTCTGTAATGAAGTTTTATTGAAAATAATTGTACCCACCATGGCAAAAATGTGAAAGTAAAATTGTCACAGGACCAAAAAAAATTTTGTCTGGAGCTACAATGATAAAATATGAAATATATATATAAAATATACCAGTTCCAACTTACATTCAAACTCCACTTAAGTACAAACCTAAGGAACCTATCTTGAAAGTAACCCATAGACTGCCTGTATAGATTGAGATGATGAAAGTCTCAGAAGAAAAGACAAAAATATCACTGTTAAATAATAATAACAAAAGAGAAACAAAGAAATTTCAGAAAATTAAGCCAGAAAAATTAAACTTTTAATGTTTTTTTAAAAAAAATTACCTATTATCAGCTCATATAGTAAGAAGTGGAACTGCTTCACAGATTTGAGGGCACTTTAAATTTTCTTTCTTTTCCCCCAAGGTGCTGAGATATCATTCCATTGTAATCCTCTCCACTGTTAGAGAGGAAGTGCTGAAGCCGTGGAGGAGGGGGAGTGTGTTATGCTAATCTTCTCTTACAATAGGACATCATGATAATCATGATAACACCTGACGCCTCCTCCTCTACTCCAGCACCTCTTCTCTGACAGTGGAGAGAATTACAAAGGTCAGATACTCTTTGGGGTCTAGTTGGTCAAATTGTTGCATTATTTTCAATCTTTTTTCTTTAAACTTTCCCCCCCCAATTTTTTTCTTTATTTGTAGAGCCCCTATAGTGATATTCCTATAGATCTGTATTAGTTTGCCATGTGTATTTCAGATCTTGCTACAAGGCAGGTTTGGGAGTATAACAGAGACTTCATAGCAGAGGTATCATAGCAACAAAATATTTCCCCCCGATTATGTCACAGGGGGGGCGATAGTCTTAGACAATACGGTAGAGCGCACGGGCCATCGCTATTTAAATGATTGCAGGTGTTAGCAGTGGGTGAAGCACCTGGTTTGTCACCATGACATTTGGGAATGTCACAGTATATCAAGGGGTTAGAAAGCTTTTTTTGTTGGAAATTTATTTCTTTTTATTAGTAGTTTGATGTATCAGAAAACTCCTTAAATTTAAAAGAAAATTTTATGATTTTCTTGTCTTCTGTTATTTTATCGGATATTATCACTATACATTTCTGTGTATGTTTTCCTTTATATTCCTATATATGTTACCTTTAATACATAAAAAATTATGTATTTGAATTCTGTCTATTTTTTTTTTTTTAAATAAATCTGGGGGAAATTGACTAATTCCAAACTCCTTCTCTTTTCTTCTACTACGAGTCCTTCTAAGTATAAGTTACAAGTTCTTCTATTTCCTAGACCACTGGATCCCCAGATGCCACTTATACAGATCTTATAAAAAGGAACAATGAAGATCATTATGAAGAATTAAAGGTAGAATTTAGAAACGGGGGATATTTATCATACGCCATAAAAAACCCGAAAAGCTATGTCTCCGAAAAGATGCCGATATATAAACTAGAGAGATTCTCTATATATTAGTTTTTCTCTAGTAAATTTGTAAAAAATATATTTAAAAAACGATATAAATGACTTATCACTGTTATCATTGTGACTATAGAATAACATATTATTATTTTTATTATATGGTGAATGGCCCTCCAAAAAATGTAAAAAATTGGAAACCAGATTTGATGATTTTCTTTTCCTCTATACATTCAAGAGTTAATAAAATCAATAAGCTAAAGACCCACTAAAATGAAGTATTTGCATCTAATCTCACAGAAAATAATCCCTTATATGCCCAAATCGCCAAAAAAAAAAGATTGCATTGCTTTTACAAAGTGACAATGCAAATCTGCTCTGAATTGCGCTCTTTCGCCTTAATGCCCCGGCGTGTGCCCGTACAGCAGGTCCCCACCACATATGGGGGATTGTTGTACATGGCAGAAATTGGGGATCAAACTTTGTGGAGAGTTTTGGTAGTTTATTAGCTGAGATCGTGTAAATTTTTGAAAAATACACCAAATAACCAAAAAAATTAAATTTTAAAATTGCAACCGATTTATTTTAACCCCTGTGAAACAATTAAAAGGCTAAAAGTTGTCTTCTATACATTGAGGGGTGTAGTGTGCTTTATGGAATTTTTCTTATTTAGGCCTCTCAAAATGACCTGAAATCTGAGCAGGTCCCTCAAAAGTATGATTTTGCTGGTTTTTATAAAAATGTGAAAAATAATGTGAACTAAAGTTCTAAGCCTCATAACTTCCTACAAAACTGAGAGGATACTGAAAAGCCGTGTCCACATAAAGCAGGCATTCACTAAATGTTAGTTATGCTGTTTTTGCTGTTATGACTGTGTTGAAAAAATTGAAAAACTTAGAATTTTGAAAATGAAGCATTTTTCCAAATTTTCTCCAAATGTAATTTTTTTCAAAAAAAAAAAAAAAGCCAAACCTATCACCCAAATTTTTTTTAAATAACATGAAGTACAAAGTGTCATGAGAAAACATTCTCAAAATCCCATGACATGTTCCAAAGTTATAACCACTTATAGTGACATATGTCAGATTTTTAAAAAAATGGTCCGTCCCAGGAAGGGGAAAAGTGGCTGCAAAGGGTTAAAGAGGGTGTAAATTTATTGTATGGGTCAACATAAGTTTGTTGATATAAAATAGATGTGCGTTTTTTTGGGGTTTGTTTTATGTCTTCTGTAATTCTGTGCAATGTGACATTTTAAAGGTTTTTATTTTTGTTTTTTTGTATTTTTTCCCATAGCACTATCATAGTTGGGACACCACTTTAATTTAAAAGAAAATTGCTACTGACACCGCACTGTACAATTATATGTCGTTGTGTATTACTAATCCATATTATTCATTATGTCTTCTCATTTTTTTTTTCTACTTTCAAGCCTGGAAGTTCCAAAAACGTCGCCATCAAGGAGGAGATGTAAATGTGTAGATCCAACTATCAATCCCCCTTCCTGCTGAGGAACGTCAAACAGCATATTTTGGACTCATCAGTTTCATCCCCAGTGTTATATTTGGGTGGAATATACATGACGTTGTCCTCTTGATATCTCCATTTGCCCCATTTCGTAGAAAAGTATTTATATTCACATGATCATTTATGCTGGAAGCTTATGGTCAGGCACAACGTTCTCCGTATACTCTTAGCTTGGTTATACTAGGGATACCCTAAAAAGATGCTGTCCTTAAAATTCTAGTCACTAATGATTCAAGAGAAATCTCCATGATCACATCTAATTAAGTCCCATGGCTTCCAATAGCACTCCTATGCAGACGACACACAGATCTATAGTTCTGGTCCAGATATCTCCTCTCTTCTAGCCAGAATTCCTGAGTCTCTATTGACCGTATCCTCCTTTTTCTGTTTCCGTTTTCTAAAACATAACATGGACAAAACAGAACTCATAGGGGGTCATTTACTAAGGGCCCGATTCGCGTTTTCCCGACGTGTTACCCGAATATTTCCGATTTGCATCGATTTCCCCTGAATTGCCCCGGGATTTTGGCGCACGCGATCGGATTTTGGCGCACGCGATCGGAGCCGGCGTGCATGCGACAGAAATCAGGGGGTGTGGCCGAACAAAAACCCAACGGAGTCGGAAAAACCGCCGCATTTTAAAAAAGAAAAGTGTCGCAAGACTTACACTTACCTTCACTAGGAATAGGCCGGTGTATTTCAGTGCATTCCGATGCTCTTCAGCGCAGCAGCGCCACCTGGTGGACGTCGAAGGAACTGCCTTAGTAAATCCCGGCCGGACCCGAATCGACATCAGAGAACGTGCCGCTGGATCGTGAATGGACCGGGTAAGTAAATCTGCCCCATAATGTTTCCTCCACTTAACACATCCCTTCCACTTGACCTATCCATCACAATTCATGGCTTTACACTCTCCCCGGTTCCTAAAGTCTGTTGCCTTGGAGCCATCTTTGTCTGCCTTATCCCTTAAGGCTCACATACAGGCCCATTACTACAGGCCTCCATCTCAAGAACATCTCTTGCATTTCGACTCCTCCTCAGAGTCTACAAAATTACTAGTCCATGCCCTTATCATCCCCCGCTTGGACTACTGCAACATTCTTCTCTGTGGTCTCCTAGCTAACTATCTAACTCCTCTCCAATCCATCCTAAATTCTCCTTCCAGGCTAATCCATCTGTCTCCTCGCCCCTCCTCTGCTTCTCCTCTCTGTCAGTCTCTCCACTTCACAGCAAATTCAATTTAAAATCCTAACCATGACCTACAAAAACCGCCCACAACCTGTCCCCTCCATATATCTCTGTAATCATCAGCCAATACCATCCCACACGTAATCTCCGTTCCTTACAGGACCTTCAGCTTACTCTATTACCATCTGCTCTTATCGTTCTGCTATTATCACATCTGCCGGGATTTTAATGTTTTTTGGTGCAGAACTGTTGCAGATCATTTATAATGAGTTTGAGCCAGAACAAACAGATGTTTCCGACTATCCCGACACCTCCGTCTTTTTTTGGCACAATGGGTGTGGTCTAACGTTTCCACATTATCCTCCACATTTATGTGTATTTTGTCTGCATTTTTAGGCACAATTTTCGGCGCACAATAGACCAGGAAAAAATTGGTCAGAGAGCAAAATCAAAGCGCAGTCCATGTAAGATTTTGGCGCACATCTCATTGATGTCGGCATTTTTATGGCACCCGACTGGACAGTTCCGCCTACCCATTAATTACTAACAGACTTGCCCCACTTAAATCAAAGACTGATCTCCGATGCCGATAGACGAGCTTGAGCCACAATTAGTAAATCCCCCCCATTGTGTACAGGATGTAGGATACTTATCATGTGACTGATATGGCAGAACACCTGTGACTCTGGGGGACCTTTTTTGGATCTTTGGATGGTTCCTACTTTCAGGAATACATGTATAAAGAAGGAGGGGTCAGCTCTGTCTTTATTACATGTACATAGTAATATTGGACTTGGTAGGTGGTTTGGCCAACCATGAGCCCATCAGGAGCCCTGGGTCATAGGTGAACAACTCAGCAAGCAATAAACTAATTTATTTTTGTAAAAAACATATAGAAGCTTGGGAAAGTACCACAAACACAAAAAAAGAGACTCCGCCAGACATTTCTGTATATCAAACCTTCTATGCAGACACAAAACACAGAGGAGGATGTAGACGAATAGTTCACTGACCAACGACACACTTTCCATATCCTCCTTATTGTGATGGCTGCTCTATATGCACATACGTCAATGAACCACTTTTACCATCTACATGAATATGTTTATGCAGCGGTTTGTTGGCATAAGGACGTTAATGAAGTAGTTTTGTTGACGACGCGGCCAGAAAAGGGGCATTTTTAGCAAATTTTCATGCATAGCAGTTAAAAGGCCATAACTTCCATTTTTTTGAATACTACCTTGAAAAACGTTGCGGCTACTTACTACTTAACAGACGCTTGAGGACTTTTTTATTTTCATTTTTAGTTTTATTTTTTTTAAAAAATTGACTCAAAATGAACATTGTAAATAAATTCACTAATTTGCATTGTTGTTTTGCTATATGATTGGCCACATTTATTAATAGAGTCTCACTATTGTGCAGAGTGTGCTGGATTATTGAAAACTGGAGCACGGTTTTCCTTCATCTGGCGCACCCTTAAGGTGCCAAAGTGCATAAACTGAGTGCACCAGTTTTGTTCTGTTGCATCCAATAAGAAGAAATATTAGGCCGTTTGCTGTGGAATATTTCTTTCTTCTTAGTTAAAAGGTCTAGTACTAATCTAGTACTTTCAGAGTGAGGTAAGAGAATATATATGTATATCGGCACAAGCTGGTCTATCGTATTCTGCAATATAGGTCACTAAGATTCACTAAGGTCCTGCGCCCGATATCCTGCATGTGTCGCCTCCCCGCTCAGGTCCCCGGGGTTCACCTTCTTCTTGGTGCATGTAAGTGCATTGTCTTGCGACACAATTTAAAAGTTAAATTCTGCGCTCAGTCCGAATCAGTCGGATGGTCTGGCAGCACGACCCCCAATTTGTGTTGCATGAAAGCCAGCGCAGCTGCGCCAAAAAAGGATCATGTGCGCAATCCCAGCGCAGAACCCTGTTAAATACCTGTCACAGCTGTGCAATCCCCGAAAAAGACAAAGGGCCACATTTACTTACCCAGTCCAGTCGCGATCCCACGGTGCGTTGTCCGATGCTGATTCGGGTCTGCCGCGATTCACTAAGGTCGTGCACCCGATATCCAGCAGGGGTCGCTGCTGCGCCGAGATCCGCCGGAGTTCACCTTCTTTGTCCCGGTGCATGTAAGTTCTGATCTTGCAACACAAATTCTTTTTAAATTCAGTGGTTTTTCCGAATCCGTCGGGTTGTCCGACGGCCACGCCCCCCCCATTTCTGTTGCGTGAAAGCCGGCGAGGATGCGACACAATCCGATCACGTGCGCCAAAATCCTGGGGCAATTTGGCGCAAATAGGAAATCGTCGGGAAACCCGACAAAAGTGCATGATTCAGACCCGTAGTAAATGAGCCCCATAAGCTTCACCGCCTATTATGGAACAGAGCAATAAATATAGTTCTTACAAAGTTAGATCTCTCCCCCGGAGGCGCTAAAGTGCATCAACTGAGTGCACCAGGTTTCTTCTGTTGCATCCAATAAGGAGAAATATTAGGCCGCTTGCTGTAGAAGATTTCTTTATTCTTAGTTAAAGTCTGGATTTTATGCATTTTATCCATTTTTATTGCTATTAGTTGCTTGATGTGCATTGGAGAATTCATATACAATTTTACCTTTATTTTTAAAAATATTTATTCTCATAATTTTTTTACTTACGTTTCTATGAAAGTACCAGATTGGTCCTAGACCTTTTAACTTAGGATAAAGAAACTACAGCAAATGGCCTAATGTGTCTCCTTATTGGATTCAAGAAGATAAGCGTCAGGTCCAAAAACTCTTATTTGGGTCTCATAGCGGATCCTACACTCTAAGGGGGACATTAATCATAGGGGGTCTCAGGTTCGCCTATGTTTGCTCCTGGTTTGTTCTTCTTTTTGGCTCCGGATCTATGATGGATCTAGTTCTGCCTTAGTAAATGCACTTTGGATTTGTCTCATGTCCGATTCATTTGCACCTAAATTAGCGCTAAATGTGTCTCTAATTGTTAGATCTCATTTGTGAGCAATAATGAAAGGAGACTGAGAAAAGATGACAGAACGTTCAGGGCTTCATCTCTGCACAAAACCTATCATTGTGATGTAACTGCAGGGACTGAAAGTGACAGAGATGGAAAATACAATAAAATAAAAATTCTTGCTGAAATGAGTCTTTGGCTTTTTTATTATAATGTACAGTAAATGGAGACTGATAATATTCTCAGATCTGTACAATAAGACAATAATCACTCCCAGAGATGATCCCATAGACAATGATGAAGTCGTTACTGGAGAAATTTTACATTTTAAGGCTACATTCACATGAACGTATGGGGGACGAATATACCGCCGACGTATATACTGTGTATATACGTCTCCCATACACCTCAATGGCCTCACTGCGCTGTACGGGAGCGGTACGGTGCAGAACACGTGCGGCACTGTACCGTAGCCCGTAAAAAGATAGGACATGTCCTATCTAACGATGGAATACAGCGCCCTGCGATATGTTACTCTATGGAGAGGGGCGGGGTGAGCAGCGCTCATCCCCTCCTCCTCTCTTCCCAGCGCTGATGTATGCCCCCGTAATATGGTTGCTCTAGGAAGCGCAACTTCTTGTCTTTTCTCCTCAGTTTACCTCGATTTTTCTGTTGCAATCAGTTTAACGCATATAAACCACAATTATATTGGACTCAGAGCAGGTAGGTCTCCCTCCAAAGCTGAAAGTGCACTGCAGATTCATAGACAGAGACTGTAAGGATGAAAACTGATGGAAATGAAGAATACAAGTGACATAATGACCAAAACTGTGTCACTGTTCACCTCTGGACTGGTGATTAGTGCAAAGATTGCGTGAGGTACAATTTAAAGGGGTCGTCCACTTTCAGCAAATAATTGATATGGTTTGTGTAAAGAAAAGTTATAAAAATTTTCCAATTTAATTTCTGTATCATTCCCTTAAGTTTTCTAGATTTCTTCTTAATGTCCTTCTATAGAAAGCTTCTCTATTTACTTCCAGTGTATATAGATCTGTGATGGACAAGCAGGTGCACGGCTCGAGCCGTGTGATACTAATGGCTCATTCACCTGCACGTCCGTCACATGACTGTGGACAGATTTCTATGTACTGGAACTAAACTTAGAAGGACACCAAGCAGAGATCTAGAAAGCCGTGAGGAATCAATACAGTAAGTTTATTGGAATATTGTATAACTCTTTATTATACAAACAATATCGATAATTTGCTAAAAGTGGACAACCCCTTTAAGCTTTAGCTGATGTGATAAAATAGGATTTTGATATCCCCAAATAACTGATGTTGGGACTAGTAAGATTAGTCCAGAACACAGGTTCCCAGCTGTGGGACCTGTTATCCACCCTCCATTGGACATGGTTTATCCAAGGTTTACTTCTCCTTTAATGGTATTTGAGAAATTGTATTTGTAATTTTTACATCTATTCTATTTTTCTTTTTTAATTTACTATATTTTCTTCAAACTAAAATGTTCTCTGCCCTTATTTCCTCTACGAGAGCAGTTTCCTGACGAGGGGGCTATGGCATCTATACGTCTCAGGAAGTAGCTGGGTCACTAGCAGCAAAGGACTCGGCATGTAAGTATTTATTGCTTGTGATTAAATAGCCATAAGCTACATATACAATCAGTCCCCGGATTTGTATTTAAGTCGGAACTGTATATTTTATAATTGTAACCCCAGCCAAATATTTTCGGGTCTCTGTGACATTTGGATTTTAAAACTTTTGGGTTGACATAAGAATCAGGATTAACAATAAATCTTAATTACAGACACCTGTGATAACTGTTATAGCCGATTATTTTTGCCTAGGGCTAAAGTGCAGTAAATTACCAATTATCAGAGGTCTGTTTGTAACTAGGGTCGTCTGTAAGTCAGGTGTTCTTAAGTAGGGGACCGCCTGTATACCACAAACCTGCATATCACAAATCCCATATGTCCTGTGATAACCAGGCTCTGTTCAGACACGGTGTATTTTTCAGAACAGATACTGCTCGGTCCATAAGCTGGATTTGCTTTCTTTGTCTTGAGATATTGGTAAATAAGTGGCATGAGATTGGTTAAAAAAAAAATAATTAATTAAAAAAAAAAAAGTAAACATATATATATACAGGATTGATAAAAAAGGTGAGCAGGTTCTGGTGGTTCTGGTGCAACCCGAACATATTGCCGTGTGCAGCCAATTTAGCAAATTACGGCTGTGGGTGTCCCCATGACTGTGATTGGCCATTGGGGACACCCCCGGTTTGACCTCAACCTAAAGTTTTGGGTTCACTCATCTCTACTTTGTGCCGATTCCATGAAAATAAATTCCAATTTCATAAATGAGCCGTTTGTTTCTAATTTGGAATATCAAATTGTCTTCTGGTATAAATTGGAAAATTGAAGGGATCGTGTTTGATTTCCAAAACGTGGAGAGAAGTAGTTTGGCAATGGCTCGAAATCTGACTGCTGGAGATGGTGGTGATATCTAGTAATGGAAGTGGAAGTTTTGGGTGATCCAGATACGCGCTCATAGGCTTTAGCACATGGATCTCTTGAAATGTAGCTCCTAATTAGAATTGACCTTTAAAATATTTACATTTTTAATACATTTTTATTGTATTTGTGTTAAAGGCGAGTCACTAGAACAGTTTTTCAGGCTCTCTAGAGTATTAGGACCCTAAGGGGTCTGATTGGTTATATAATATACTGCTGTACAAAATTCATAATGGTACTTCTGTATTAGATTCTTCCAACAGCAGTGTATATTACAGTTATCTCCATGACGGCTATGAGACCCTCGGAGAGGCTTCCAGCTGTCATAGAAACTTTATAGAATGTTCCCATTTATTAGTTTTAGGGCTATACCTTCATTTTTTGGGGGTGAACTACCTTAAAATATTTTGCTGCATTTTTTTGATTTACAAAAAAAAGCAAGTTTTGAAATGTAAAGTAAATGTAAAGTTTTTAATTTTCAAATGAACTCAAACTTCCCTAGTGTGCGATGGTTTAGACTAGGGCCAATGGGGTGGTTCTGATGACGTTTTTATAATGTATTTTTTTACAATTTACAGGGAAATATTATTGTATTTTAATTTACAACTAAGAAGATTTTTTTTTTACAGTTTTTTTTATTTTAATGCTTTTTTTTTAAATTTTCAACTTGTCCACTGTAACAAAGGCATATATATATACGGGGCGTAACTTGAGGGGGTGCAGAGGTTGCGGTTGCACCAGGGCCCAAGAGGTTTAGGGGGCCCTTACATTATACCAAACATTATAGTCGAGTCCTGACACAGACTTTGCACTGGGGCCCACCAGATTCTAGTTACGCCACGGCATATATATATATATATACAAATGTATATATGTCTGATCTGATGTCAGATGTCGGATTAGACCCAGCAGCTCTGATTAACAGTCCACCGGAGCTATAGAGGCATCAGCGCTACCGGCTCCACTATTCGCTTCTTCACGGAGCTACTTCAACTCTGTGCAGAGAGAAGTAGAGAAGGCTGAAGGGGTAATAAACTGCTTCTCCCTCGGGAGTCCTGCTGGAGACTATGACTAGGTAAATAGTAAGCAGGGAGGGACATGGTACAACTTTTGAATAAAAGCGTCATGTGCCCCAGTTTTTAATATTTTTTGTGATATGGAAAACTTTTTGTATCGTTCCCGTTTGCTGACAACGTGTATGGTCTTTTTCTGCTATGAGTCTAGAAGCTGCTGCTCATAGAATGAATGTAGATCGATATATGCATAGATTATATTTACATTTTTGTCTGCAAAAAATATTTCTTTAAATAACACCAACAAAACCACAAACCTGTTAAAACAGAAACAGAAATGAAGACACATGAGTTGGATGTCGTTCACCTTTTCTTTTCTCTTGGCTGGCATTGGTTAATAGTCAATGGGACAATTGGGGCAGATTTACTTACCCGGTCCATTCGCGATCCAGCGGCATGTTCTCTGCGCTGGATTCGGATCCGGACGGGATTCATTAAGGCAGTTTCTCCGACATCCTCCAGCTGCTGCACTGAAGAGCATCGGAACGCACTCAAGTTCACCGGCCTATTCCTGGTGAAGGTAAGTGCAAGCTCCGCAACCCTTTTTTTTTAAAAATGCGGCGGTTTTTCAGAATCTGTCGGGTTTTCGTTCGGCCACGCCCCCGATTTCCACGTGCATGCCAGCGCTGAGGCGCCACAATCCGATCGCATGCGCCAAAATCCCAGGGAAATTCAGTGGAAATCGGCGCAAATCGGAAATATTTGGGTAACACGTCGGGAAAACACGAATCGGGCCCTTATTAAATGACCCCCATTGTTGTTTAACATAGATCCGGTGGCAGGTTCCTATAATGTAGAGTAGTAGAGCCCTTTTAATGGCTAATTTAGGGCTATTCAAATTTCCTACTGGGGCGTGGAGAGCCGGAGTTGCGCGCACTCATCTGCGAAACTGGGTTCTGCGACTGTGCAAGAGCAGGCTGATGGCTGCACAATCTCAGATCTGAAGCCGGAGCTACTGCACATGCACAGAACCCCGCTTCGCAGACGACTGGGCTGAAGATGTATTGGTAAGAGGAACGCAAGAGGCTACTGGGGTGTGGAGTAGCCGCGCCGTGTAGCCTCAGCTTGGGCTACTCCACGCCGCAGTAGCCTCTTTAGAAAATTTGAATATTGGTGGAGTTAAAATTTATAAAAGTTATGGGCCACGGTAGAATTAGCCCTAAAATGGGCTCTACTACTCTACATTAGAGGAACCTGCCTGTGGTGGTAGGTTTCCTTTAAAACAATGCCATATTGCATGTGGTCTGATATCGACTAATATGCATCTACTTTACAAAATGTTGCCCAAAATGCCCTTGTCAGGTTATTTCAGAGAAACATTTGTAGACAGTTTTGTTATAAGTTTTAACAAATGTAAATTTTTTAAGAAGGCTTTTTGACCAATCACATCCACTCTCAATAACTAGGAGATCAAATTGACAGTCCAATCTATTGGTTATAACATGTAAATCTACTGGGTTGGTGAAAACCCGCAAATAACAGAATTTTTTTTTTCTAATTGATATTTCGATAACATTACTAGGTTATTGTTTCTATTTCAAATCTTACATCAGAATGGAGGCCATGCAGCAGCTTTATCTTCTCCTCATCTGTCAGGGTAAGTCGTCTCACAATGAGAGAATAATCGGATATAATGAGAATCTGTGACTGCGGCCTCATGTTCTGCTCGTTGCTTCCAGGCTTCTATCTGGGGTCTGTGTGTCAGGAGTGGACCTTTCCTTCTAGGATTACGGCTCTGCTCGGCTCCTGTGTGGAGATCCCTTGTAGGTACAAGACCTCAATTCTGTACAGAACTGTGTGGTACTTATCCAATGAAATAAATTATCCAGAGATCTATAACCCCAAGGATATATCATCAGTCATTAAGAAATACAGATATCGGACCTCTCTGGTGCCAGGAGATAAGAGCTGTACCCTGCGGATAGACCCTGTGAGAAGAGGAGACAATGGAGATATATACACCCCAGGGATTGCGAAAGATAAAAACATAAATGCATATAAGAAGCAATCTAGATATGTTCTTCTCCATGTCACAGGTACTTATAAGAACCACTGCTTATGTTGAGATAGGATTTTTCAGCAGTTTTTCAGGTGGTTTTTCAGCTGAACACCAACTTTTAAGACTTTCCTAATAATCTCCAATTATTTTTAATGCGAGGCAGTGACAGGCAATGGCAATGTATTATATATCCCCTAATAAGATAAAAAAAAGTTTAAAAAAATCGGAAAAAAAATATTTTTAAATGATTCAAATAAAATCATAGTCAACCCATTGTCAATCCTAGTCAAAAAGCTATTTTTCCTTTTAAAATATAATCTATAGAAATTAAAAACAAAGGTAAACATAAAGGATCGGATTTAACCATGTATATATTGATACAAATTAGAAGTTCTAGTTGTAGAATGAACAATAAAATAGAAAGGAAATGACAGTAATGGACAGGGAAACCCTATAGCTAGACTCCTCCTGCTGTCCCTACCTAATTGCCTATTCTACCTTAGATGGTAGGTGGCAACTGGTCAATGTTCCCTTCCTGTCTCTGGATAGATAGATAGATAGATAGATAGATAGATAGGGGATGGATAGATAGATAGATAGATAGATAGATAGATAGATAGATAGATAGATAGGAGATGGATAGATAGGAGATAGATAGAAAGATAGATAGATAGATAGGAGATAGATAGATAAATAGATAGATAGGAGATAGATAGATAGATAGATAGATAGATAGGAGATGGATAGATAGATAGATAGATAGATAGATAGATAGATAGATAGGAGATAGGAGATAGATAGGAGATAGATAGATAGATAGATAGATAGATAGATAGATATGTAGTGATTCTGTTAATACAACCAATTTATCCAATAACAAGCCTGGTCTGATTTTTTAACCCAAAATTCCACAGATACATCAAATATTAAGCTTCATACGTCCAACATAATGACTGAAGGAAAATCTACCACATTCACATGTTCAGTAGATCACACCTGCGGCTCCCATCCTCCTTCTATACATTGGAATAAACCCGGCCGTGTGAAAAAACGGTCAGTGAGACTTTCTGAAGGTTCCTGGAGAGAAGAATCAGAAGTGACTTATCTTCCTACAGATGTGGATGATGGGAGTCCTGTTGAGTGCACGGCTACACATCCTAACGGACAAAGAACTAAGACGTCAAGAACTCTCAGCATTTACTGTACGTATTATAGGTGACATTGACCTAAGAAATCTTAATTTCTAAATTATCCGTGTTTCAAATACAAAAACCTAAATAATTCAAAACTACAAACCTGCAGCCATTGAATTACATCCTATAAAATTGGTCATGGGTAAAGAAAGCAAAACCTCAAAACTCAGTCCCATTTATCATCTACATATTGTACTCTTCTGCTTATACTTGGAATCAGTCTGGTAATTGTTGGCCCATGAGGACATTTTACTGGGTTTTTACCATTCGTTTTGGAGTCAAAGAGACTTATTAAATTTTGGCACATTGGGGCTCATTTACTCAGGGTCCGCGGACTGCGATTCCATTGGGTTTCCTGAATATTTCCATTTAGCGGCGAAGTTCCCCGGGATTTTGGCTTGTGTTGCATTGGCGCCGGCTTTCACACGACAGAAATCGGGGGCGTGGCCATTGGGCAACCCAACAGATTCGGAAAAACCAAAAAAAGGATCTGTGTCGCAAGATCATGCACTCACGTGCACCAGGAGGAAGAAGGTGAACCCCGGCGGACCTCGGCACAGCAGCAACACATGTAGGAACTCGGTCGCACTATCTTAGTGAATGCCGGCAGACGCGGGATCGCGACTAGACCAGGTAAGTAAATGGGCCCCATTGTATGTCAGGGACTTGATACCCTTCCCCCAAACTGCGTCAGATATATGAGGAGGCTACATCCACTTGATATATCTGGTGGCCAATGACCTTCCTGGCATAAAATTGCATTATACCCTTTGCCAGGAACGGTCCACTCCACCGCCGGACCGGGCATGGCCCACTGCAAGCCTCTCTATGCCCACTGGAGCTCGTGTAACAGGGGAAAGAGTTGCAATTTCAGGCCATGCACCAGGAATTGCTTTATGCACATACACTCACAATTCTGTGCGCACAACCAGGAATTTGTGATTATTTCCTCCTTTACACTGCCACGATGGCGGTGGCATATGAGAAAACTTTCCTAAACAAACAAATGTAGCAGATTAAAAAAGTATTCAAGCTATTGTCTGTTTTTTGTTTGTATTGTTTATTCCTTCTCATTTAGCTTTCTACACTGTCTCTTCCCCTGAATCTTGCACTAACTAAGCCAATTATTTGGTAAAATTCAATAAACCTTGTTGAGATTTTTCTCTGCAGATGCACCAAAAAATGTCACTATCATTGTCGCTGATATGGATGATGTCATAGAAGGAAGTGATGTGACGTTACAATGTAACAGGGTCTCCAGGCCTGATGTATCTGAGTATGAATGGTACAAAGGGGAAACCAGATTACCAGACAGAGGACGGGAGATGACAGTAAGGAATGTGACCAGGGACATGGAGCCCTATTCCTGTGTTGCGCGAAATACTGTGGGGAGAGGAAAATCCGCCCCCATACACATCCCTGTCATATGTAAGTATCCAGCATAAAGCACAGACTGATGTTTAAAATATATTACAATATTTCTTTTTTAATATTTTACATTTTTATATACAGTACAGATGAAAAGTTTGGACACATCTTCTCATTCAAATAGTTTTCTGTATTTTCATGACTATAAAAATTGAAGATTCACACTGAAGTCATCAAAACTATGAATGAACACATGTGGAATTATATACTTAACAAATAAGTGTGAGACAAATGTGTCTTAAAGTCTAGGTTCCTTTTGCTGTGATTACTGCTTTGCTCACTAATGGCTTGATGAGATACAAGAGGTAGTCACCTGAAATGGTCTTCCAATAGTCTTAAAGGAGTTCCCAGAAATGCTTACATAGCACTTGTTGGCCCTTTTTCCTTCACTCTGTGGTGCAGCTCACCCTAAAACATCTCAATTGGGTTCAGGTGTAGGCCAGGTCAACTGCCATAGCACCCCATCACTCTCCTTATTGGTCCATCAGCCCTTACACAGCCTGGAGATGTGTTTGGGGTCACTGTCCTGTTGACAAATAAATGATGGTCCAACTTAACGCAAACCAGATGGAATAGTAGCCTGTACAAGACGTTGTAGTAACCGTGCTGGTTCAGTATAACAATTTTTAATAAATCCCCAACAGTGTCTCCAGCAAAGTCCCCATACACCATCACACCTCCTCCTCCAGGATTCACGGTGGGAACCAGGCATGTAGCATCCGTTTGTTCACCTTTTCTGTGTTGCACAAGACACAGTAGTTGGAACCAAAGATCTCAAATTTGGACTCATCAGACCAAAGCACAGATTTCTCCTGGTCTAATGTCCATTCCTTGTGTTCTTTAGCACAAACAAGTCTCTTCTGCTTGTTGCCGGTCCTTAGCAGTTGTTTCCTAGCAGCTATTTTACCATCAAGGCTGCTGGACACGGTCTCCTCAGTTGTTGTAGAGATGTGTCTGCTTCTAGACCTCTGTGCAGCATTGACCTGGTCTCTAATCTGAGCTGCTGGTAGCATGCGATTTCTAAGGCTGGTGACTCGGATGAACTTATCCTCTGTAGCAGAGGTGACTCTTGGTCTTCCGTCTCTGGGGCGATCCTTATGTGAGCCAATTTCTTTGTAGCACTTGATGGTTTTTGCAACTGCTCTTGGGGACACTTTCACAGTTTTCCCAATTTTTCAAACTGACTGCCTTTGATTTCTTATAGTAATGATGACCGCTCGTTTTTAATTACTTAGCTGCTTTTTTCTAGCCATAATACAAATTCTTCCAGTCTATTCAGTCGGAGGATCAGCTGTGTATCTAACTGAGCTCTTCACAATACAAATGATGGTCTTAACCCCATTTATAAGGCAAGAAATCAACCTTATTACCCCTGACAGGGCATCTGTGATGTGAAAACCATTTCAGGTGACTACCTCTTGAAGATCATCAAGAGAAGCCAAGAATGTGCAAAGTAGTAATCAAGGAAAAGTAGAATATAAGACACATTTTCAGTTGTTTAACACTTTTTTTGGTAAGTATATAATTCCACATGTGTTAATTCATAGTTTTGATGCCTTCAGTGTGAATCTTCAATTTTTATAGTCACAAAACTACAGAAAACTCTTTGAATGAGAAGGTGTGTCCAAACTTTTGGTCTGTACTGTATTTTAATAATTTCCAAACATTGATTTTGGCATGAACAGAAGGTGTTAATCCACCAGTTGTAGGAATTTTCATTTACAATCCATAAAGTGTAACGTTTCAATCCAATGAGGGATCTTCATCAGGCATGGATTGCGTGGAGCAAGAGGGGTAAGTATGGAAGTAGAGATACGTAGTATCCACCGGTGTCACGCGGGCAGCAAAGTAAGATGCAGACATGCTACGAGGGGAAAGGCACTCTACCTCTTGCCACTTGTCTGCATCTTCCTTTTCTGCCTGTGTTACACCAGTGGAAACCACCCGAGAAGTTTTCTAGTGTTTAATATCCTTCATTCATAAGTAAACCAATAATTTTACCTTAGATTTTTTTTGGATTATGCTGTCAATCTCTATAAAGTAAAAAAAAAAAAATGTTTTAATTTAGTTACAGCAACTGGAGTTCACGTCATTGTGGAGGATGAGGGTGAGTTGGTGTGTGATTTCCGGAGCAGCCGTCCTGATGTCACTCACTACACCTGGATGAAGGATGGATCTATATTACACAATGAGACAGGGAAGACTCTGACCATAGACAACAATGGCCGCTATTCATGTATCGCTCATAACATGGCTGGAGATTCCTCCTCACTAGAGATCTACCACGAGGGTAAGTATATTGATTTATAGGGGTTGTCCTCCTTCAGATAATAGTTGATAGTTGAAAAGTTATACAAGTTTCCAATATTCTCAATATTCTGTATCAATTCCC
>WNYA01003694.1:0-23357 GCA_019512145.1 Engystomops pustulosus
GGGGGCCATGGCTGGCACTGGTATAATGGGGGCCATGGCTAGCACTGGTATAATGGGGGCCATGGTTGGCACTGGTATAATGGGGGCCATGACAGGCACTGGTATGATGGAGACACCATGGCTGGCACTGGTATGATGGGGGCACCATGGCTGGCACTGGTATGATGGAGACACCATGGCTAGCACTGGTATGATGGGGGCACCATGGCTGGCACTGGTATGATGGGGGCACCATGGCTGGTACTGGTATAATGGGGGCCATGGTTGGCACTGGTATAATGGGGGCCATGACAGGCACTGGTATGATGGGGGCCATGGCTGGCACTGGTATGATGGGGGCACCATGGCTGGCACTGGTATAATGGGGGTCATGGCTGGCACTGGTATGATGGGGGCACCATGGCTGGCACCTTTATTATAGAAAACATGTGACGCTGATAATGAGAGAAGAGCAATGATTGGAGCCCAGAGAGATTATACTGACATCTCCTGCAGGTCCAAGCAGTCTCCAATCAGGAGCGAGAGCACAGGACCTCAGCCCCGGGCCACAGGACCTTAGCCCCGGCCACAGGACATCACTAGTCTCTCACGCGGCTCTGCTGGGTTTCTGCTTCATTCTTCTTCCAGGCTCTTCCTCAGTTCTGTGACTGTTGTGGGTTTCTTGGCCAGAACTTTGTCTCCAAGGATTTTCTATAGAGGTTTTCTATAGAGGTTTTCTATTGGGTTTAGATCAGGACTCGGGGCTGTGACCTTTTCATTGTTTCAATGTTTTCTGTTTCATTAAACGTCTTCTAACGAGACAATGTCCTGCATGAAAATTGCTGCTGACTGAGTGATGAAGGCCAGGAAGGAGCCACGTGTTGTAGAAGAAGGTTCTGATACTTGTAGTCCGTCTGCCATGTAGCTGTATGAGAGGTCCAACTCCTGTGCAGAAAACATTCCCCAAACCCTGACACTTCCTCCACCACCTCTCACTGACTCCTTTATACACTTTGTTGACAAACATAATGTTTCCCACCTCGATGACGTGTTGGGTGTCAAACTTGAAATCCTGCAGATCTGCAAAGATAAGCGGCAGAGATGAATATATGAGGTTTGCTGAGCCGGTACAGAGTGACGAGGCGCGAGGCACGGAGAACCTCCTGCTCGGTCACATCAGTGCCTCTCCATCCTTACATCTCGGTGCAACTAAGATCTTATTCTTATACTATTATGACCTGGAGACTCTCCCTGAGGTGCAACTTCTATATACAGGCGGTCCCCTACTTAAGGACACCGGACTTACAGACGACGCCTAGTTACAGACGGACCCCTCTGCCCCCTGTGACCTCTGGTGACCTCTCTGGATGTTACTATAGCCCCAGACTGCAATGATCAGCTGGAAGGTCCAATTACAGCAAAAAAATTAATAAAATCCAAAACTGGGACTTAAAAATTTTTTGTCTGGAGCTTCAATTATAAAATATACAGTTCTGACTTACATACAAATTCAAGTTAAGTACAAACCCAAGGAACCTAACCCGGGGACTGTCATCTACAACAATCTGTGTCAGTCTTCACTGCGTTTCTGAGATTCTATTTGTTCTAATATTGTTAGAAGAACCTGGAAACTTATCTGCTGAAGACTAAGAAGACTATTCTAGAGCTAAATGTCCTCTAGTTACCACCGGTCGAAATGATGACTGGGCCAAATATTTCCTTGCCGTAGGTACAGCAAATTTTTTGGACACCGCCTCTCGTCTTAGATATTTCCTCTTCTGGATGATCCTTAAGGGGCTCGGAAGTTTTTGCAACTCAAGCTTGTTTTCTGAGGTTATTAAACAAAGTGCAGCTGTGAACTGTGTCTGCTATAGATTCTGTGATGTGGTGTTATTTCTGGAAGGCGACAAAGCCGCCGATCACCCAAAAAAATCATCGTTCTACAACAACAATCACAAAGAAAAGAATGGGAAGCCAAAAAAAATTCTAAAATAATTTAGAAACTGCTGCAAGAATAGAAGAAATAGGACAACCCATTAGGTGGACACACAAAAAAAAAACAAAAAAAAAAAAAAACAACGGGGAACATGATTTAAGAACATGAGCCAAAAAAGCCCAAAAAATAAAAAAAAACAAATGTTGTCAAAAATTATATTAGAAATAAAAGATGAAAAAAATAAAAATTTAATAACTTCTAAATTCATGACAAATAAAAAGTCAAGCAAAAAAAAAAAAAATTCCAAAAATTGGAAGAGCAGCGTCTAATCTACTGCAGCGTCTACGGAGGAATTAGAAGCCCCCTTTAAGGGCAATCAGGCTTCACCTTTAATCACTGCGCAGGAATTTTGGGCTTTTCTGCCTCTCCAATCAAGCAAATAAAAAAATAACGGCTCTCAAGTTCTCATTTTTCTCTCCTGATTTTATTTAAATTTTTTTTTTTTTTTTTAATTTTCTCTTCGGAGGGAGGAAAACAAACCCAGATGAAGCTCCTGTCACATGAAAAGGAAAAATGTGCAAGAAAAAAAAAGTTTATTCTGGGTATTTGGCATCTTCTCTCGGTGTCTGGTATTAACGAAAAACCTCAGCAATGTTCTCCAGAAAGTGGAAGGGAAAAAGAAGCCGAGTCTGTGATCTGCTGCAGAGGACAAGTTTTCGGCAACTTCAACGTATGGGGCGGAGGGGTGAAGGACGCTCTCTTTACTAGATTATGACCTTGTTCAACCTCAAGAGCAGATCCAAAACTGCCAATCGACACCTCCACTACAAAAGACATGTTGGTCGTCAGAGGAAGGTCTACTGCTCACGAGTCGCAACCCAGTTGGTCAATTTTTTGGCCCAAAAATCACAACAACTTCCAAAAACACTCAAATGAACAGTCAAGTTGACGATCTACTCTCCAAGAAGACTTGGAATGGCCGGTGGTGGATGTAACGACTCCATTCCAGCCTCTCAAGAGCCACTTCTCCAGCAAGAACAATAAATACAAAAGGTGAGCACCAACTACTTGTCACAAAAATGGTTGATTTCGAGACACTTAAAGAACAATTTAAAGGAGCCAGTTTGTTAAATTAGGGGCCTCTTAACCACCACTCGGAGTTTGGGGTCAAGATCTTTTATCTTACTTATGATGACTGTTGGCTGATAAGCCAAGGTTGGAACATTTTGGGGGTCATTTATTAAGGGCCCGATTCGTGTTTTCCCGATGTGTTACCCGAATATTTCTGATTGGCGCCGATTTCACCGGGATTTTAGCGCACGCGATCGGATTGTGGCACATCGGCGCTGGCATGCACGTGACGGAAATCGGGGGGCTAGATATATATCACAGCTCAGATCGGCCTGTATCCACACAAAGGATATTATTAGTATACACACTGAGCAGGCAGTCATGTACAGTATCACACGGAAGAGGATTATATACACAGCGAGCACCTGATCAGACACAGGATAGGATATTAGATACCACAAGCGAGCACCTGTATCACACGGATGGGATTCGATACCGTCTGAGCCACTGTTAGCAACTACTGCTAGGATTAGTAACACTATCAGACAGTATCACACAGGATATAGGATTAGATACAACAGCTGAGCAGACGTATCAACAGGATAGGATTAGAACAATCTGCAGCAGGCAGTATACACACGGAGAGATTAGATACAACAGCTGGCACCTGTTAACACAGATAGGATTTTTAGATAATTGATCCAGAACTAAGGAGACAGTGATCACACTGGAGGAGGTATTAGATACACAGCTGAGCAGACAGTACACAACGGAGGGATTAGATACACATCTGAGCAGCCAGTATCACCATTAGAGGATATTAGAATAACCAGCTCAGTGGATTTGAGTATCACAAGATTAGTGACACAGCTCCAATATCAGGATTATATTAACACAGTCTAGCAGTACACTATCAACAGGACAGATTAGATACACAGCTCAGCAGACAGTATCACACAGGATAGGATTAGATACACGCTCAGCAGACAGTATCACACAGAGAGTATAGAGACACAGCTACAGCAGACATATCCAGAGATAGATACACTCACGATCAATACACAGGAGAGGGATTCGATATACACAGCTCAGCAGCAGTTAGTTCACAAGGATAGGATTTAGATACCAATGAGCAGGCAGTATCACAACGGATGGCAGATAGATCAGCTGAGCAGACCTGTATAACCATGCTGGACACTATCCTCACCTCGGGACGTCTCCAGCCATTCCTGCTTGACGCTGTATCGCACTTGCGCCTTGGGGTGGCTCTCGGGTAGGTTGCAGGCGATGACGGCCGTGTTCCCTTCGTCCACCTCGATGACGTGTTGGGTGTCAAACTTGAAATCCTGCAGATCTACAAAGATAAGCGGCAGAGATGAATATATGACGATTGCTGAGCCGGTACAGAGTGACGAGGCGCGAGGCACGGAGAACCTCCTGCTCGGTCACATCAGTGCCTCTCCATCCTTACATCTCTGTGCAGCTAAGATCTTATTCTTATACTATTATGACCTGGAGACTCTCCCGGAGGTGCAACTTCTATATACAGGCAGTCCCCTACTTAAGGACACCGGACTTACAGATGGACCCCTCTGCCTCCTGTGACCTCTGTGCACCATGTGACCTCTGGTGACCTCTCTGGATGTTACTATTGTCCCAGGCTGCAATGATCAGCTGGAAGGTCCAATTACAGCAAAAAAAAAAAAATTTAATTCAACACTGGGACGTAAACATTTTTTGTCTGGAGCTTCAATTATAAAATATACAGTTCTGACTTACATACAAATTCAAGTTAAGTACAAACCCAAGGAACCTCGTATGTAACCCGGGGCTGTCATCTACAACAATCTGTGTCAGTCTTTACTGCGGTTCTGAGATTCTATTTGTTCTAATATTGTTAGAAGAACCTGGAAACTTTCATCGCATCACATTAAACTTTCTGTAGTTGCGATCGTTGAGGCCTCCTTGGCCAACAAGTGGTTAATCTCTGGCGGGAGGGGTAAGGAGGGCCTCCAGTTTCTGCAGAATGGAAAAATCGGGGTAAGCTGGCGCTGGTTCCTGGCCCGGCCCGCATACTGGTACATTTGAGAAATCCATTAGGAGCTGTTTTTGTAGCAATCTCCCGGCGCACATTCCGAGCCCGGGGCCTATCAGCCAAGCGGCCATCAATCACGCGCCTGTTCTCCAGCGCGGCCGCTACACAACGTCTCAGACACTACACTTTTTTTCTGTCATCATTGGCCGGGTCCCCAATTTAACAGTCTCCCCTTCCAGTCACATCTCCCGCCCTCCAACTGGCAGCTGAGTTTTTTCTCTCTTCCTGTGCCTGGATGGAAAGCAGGCGAGAAGTGAAGGCCAAGGAGCTCGAGAGAGAGGCCAACACTCCCGGCCAACATGCGAGATCTGAGTTCTAGACGCACGGCGATCCGTGACCCGACACGAGGAACGAGACTTTCTGCTTTTAATTAAATGTGAAAAAAAAATAAAAAATTCCATCAAAAAAATTTCTAAAGTTCTTTGTGAGAAGAGTGGTGGTGAATCACGTTGGGTTATTCCGGACTATAGGCTCCGTGAGGACTCTATAAATGGTCTATGGAGAACATATCCCCAAGCCGCAGGCAGAGCTCTCTCTCTCTCTCTCCGAAGGCTTCTGCTGCAGCCGCCCATTGAATATAAACATTGGGATCGCACTCCGAGTGGAATGTCGCTAAGCCGGTGTTTACTAGTCTGACAGCAGAACGGTGTCAACTGTAACAAACATATTACATCCTCCACTAAACAGCACATCGAGCCCGTGCCCGGAGCAGAGACGGCAAGAACAGGACAAGAACTCAGGGTCTAGAGTGATCGTAGAGGTCCAGGATAGATCTGGGATCCACTCCACACACAAGATCAATCATGCCTGAGCCTTCAGATCTTGGTGACCACCAACTCATAGAAGTTGCCACCAAAGAAGGATCTCAAGATGTTTGATCTTCTTGATCTTAAAGGAGATCAGAGACCACCAGGAGATGTCTGGAAGCAGCTTCCTCCATCCTCATCAATCCAACACGACTGAGCATTCTGCCCAACTTCTACCCAACTCTAAATGGTGCATCTGGACTAATCTAGTCTTGGCCAAACTGAGCCTTCTCCTATAATCCTAAGAATCATAAAACCCTGACAATTAGAACCTCAACGAGGGATTATCCTGAAGAACATCTCTAAGGTCCTTCACAATCTTCTTGGATTGTTGATAAAGCTGAGAAAGACTTTCAGGAAGATCAAAGTATCAAGTGGATACTTGACAAAATCCAGGCCAACTGTCCACGAATGATGGTCAACTCATGAGCTGGTCGATCTAAGACTAATAGATGATGAACCTCGAGAAGATGGAAGGAAGCAATCCAAGAAACCGAGAAGTTATCTGCTGAAGACTAAGAAGACTATTCTAGAGCTAAATGTCCTCTAGTTACCACCGGTCGAAATGATGACTGGGCCACATATTTCCTTGCCGTAGGTACAGCAAATTTTTTGGACACAGCCTCTCGTCTTAGATATTTCCTCTTCTGGATGATCCTTAAGGGGCTCGGAAGTTTTTGCAACTCAAGCTTGTTTTCTGAGGTTATTAGACAAAGTGCAGCTGTGAACTGTGTCTGCTATAGATTCTGTGATGTGGTGTTATTTCTGGAAGGCGACAAAGCCGCCGATCACCCAAAAATCATCGTTCTACAACAACATCACAAAGAAAAGACTGGGACGCCAAAAAAAATTCTAAAAAAATTTAGAAACTGCTGCAAGAATAGAAGAAATTGGACAACCCATTAGGTGGACACACAAAAAAAACAAAAAAAAACAAAACATGATTTTGAGAACATGAGCCAAAAAAGCCCAAAAAATAAAAAAAAACAAATGTTGTCAAAAATTATATTAGAAATAAAAGATGAAAAAAAAATCCAACCAAGACAAAATAAAAAAATTAATAACTTCTACATTCATGACAAATAAAAAGTTAAGCAAAAAAAAAAAAAATCCAAAAAATTGGAAGAGCAGCGTCTAATCTACTGCAGCGTCTACGGAGGAATTAGAAACCCCCTTTAAGGGCAATCAGGCTTCACCTTTAATCACTGGGTAGGAATTTGGGGCTTTTCTGACTCTCCAATCAAGCGAATAAAAAAATAACGGCTCTCAAGTTCTCATTTTTCTCTCCTGATTTTATTTAAATTTTTTTTTTTTTTTTTTTTATTTTCTCTTCGGAGGGAGGAAAACAAACCCAGATGAAGCTCCTGTCACATGAAAAGGAAAAATGTGCAAGAAAAAAAAAGTTTATTCTGGGTATTTGGCATCTTCTCTCGGTGTCTGGTATTAACGAAAAACCTCAGCAATGTTCTCCAGAAAGTGGAAGGGAAAAAGAAGCCGAGTCTGTGATCTGCTACAGAGGACAAGTTTTCGGCAACTTCAACGTATGGGGCGGAGGGGTGAAGGACGCTCTCTTTACTAGATTATGACCTTGTTCAACCTCAAGAGCAGATCCAAGTGTCTTTCCAAAACAGACAATCAACACCTCCACTACCAATCATCAGAGGAGCAACGAGTCCCAACCCATTTGGTCAATTTGTTTTGTCGGCTCAAAAATCACAAATAAAACACAATAACAATGGTGGAATACAACAAATTCCAAAAAAAAACTTATTCAAATGAACAGTCAAGTTGACAAGCTACTCGATAGAAGACTAGGTATGACCAATGGTTGATGTAACGACTCCATTCAAGCCTCTCAAGAGCCATTTCTCCAGCAAGAACAATAAATGGTGAGCACCAACTACTGGTCACCAAATTGGTTGATTCCGAGACACTTAAAGAACAATTTTAGGAGTCTGTTTGTTAAATTAGGGGCCCCTTAACCACCAGTCGGAGTTTGGGGTCAAGATCTTTTATCTTACTTATGTTGCCTTCCCCAAAAGGGGGGAAAGGTAACGGGGTGCGGTGACTGTTGGCTGATAAGCCAAGGTTGGAACATTTTGTTTTCCTTGAATATCAAGAAGCTTCAAAGTAAATTAAGATCTAGTGACCATTCAGTGGGGGCCAAAAAGACTTGAATCACTGGACTCGAGAACCCAAGATCACAGAAACCAACAACCGCAAGTTTTGGACCCTACAACCCTGTATGAAGGCAGGAGGTTAGGAGCCCCAAGACTACTCACAGGTTCCTGTTTTTGCTCCAGATGGGGCACCTAGTGACGCCCTTCAGTTTTGGACTGATAGAGATTGTAACCTTGTCCCTTCCTCCTCTATGACAATGCATACAATACATTGGGGCATGATCAGACCCCATGGCAGGACCTCTAGAGCTGAAATGTAACATTCCCCTTTTTCTTAATACTTTTCATATTTTGATACAATCTTTGAGAAAGTTATACCAATATGTATGCAGATTTCTATCTCATCACACAGAACAATCTCTCCAGCCTGGTTAGAAGACCCTGTTGCGTGATTACAACCTCAATAAGTCCAATCAATAGAGCCACTTATCGGGGGAATTACCGGGCCGGGAAATGACTTTAATGAGAAGATCATTAGCATGAACCTGCGCGGCTCGTTATACGCCGCGGCCCCAGCTACAGATTGTTTTTGCATTTTTTGGTCCCTAATGGTAATCCCCTGGTGCATGATTGAGGCAATTACCCTCCTCCCACATCTTCTGACTTTTTCCAGAACAAACTCAGCTTTTGAGTATTCACTAATTTTTGGATAGGAGGCAATTTGAAAAGTCGAAAATTTAAAAAAAAAAAAAAATGCATAAAACATTGGCAGCCGGAGCCTACAACTCTATCACAGCTCGAGAAATCACTTCCAAATATGTTCAACGCCAACAGAATTTTTTTACACCTGAGCCAAAATCTGAAGAAAATGAAATAGATTAATCCTTTAAGACTGGGTGGACCCGGCCATATAACAGCAGAAGTTAACTATGTGTGCTCCGAAAAACCACAGGTCCAAGAGTGGATGGATTTGGGTCCCATAGAATAACATGAGGACCAGGCTGGTGTCTCCACGTTACATGATCTGCAGATAAGAAGAATATTATATCACATCCCGAGTATTTCCATGTAATATCCCAAATCCAGACTTCATTTATGAGAGACACAGCAGAGATTCCTCATCTCCAGGACAGGAAATGAAAAGATTTCTGAGCGGACAAAGAATTTTTCAAGTTAATCTTTCTAAACTTTCACTTCAGTCATCGCTCAACCACAAAGCGACCGAGCGAAAAGGCAAAACACCAAACCAAGGCTTACACCTCAAAAGTATCCAAAGCCTGAGAAACCCGGGTGTCATCCTGTCCCTGTCCTGTCCCCCCAAGTGTCAGCGTGTCCCTGTCCTGTGTCCATGTAATTCCCCAAGTGTCAGCGTGTCCCTGGTCCTGTATACCCCCAAGTGTCAGCGTGTCCCGTCACTGCCCGCCCAAGTGTCAGCTGTCCCTGTCCGTCCCCAAGTGTCAGCGTGTTCCCTGTCCTGTCCCCCAAGTGTAGCGTGTCCTGTCCTGTTCCCCCAAGTGTCAGCGTTCCTCTGTCCTGTCCCCAAGTGTCAGCGTGTCCCTGTCCTTGTCCCCCAGTGTCAGCGTGCCCTGTCCTGCCCCCAAGTGTCAGCGGTCCCTGTCCTGTTCCCCCAAGTGTCAGCTTGTCCCTGTCCTGTCCCCCAAAGTGTCAGCGTGTCCCTGTTCCTGTCCCCCAAGTGTCAGCGTGTCCGTCCTGTCCCCCAGTGTCAGTGTCCACTTTCATGCCCCAAGTGTCAGCGTGGGTCCCTGTCCGTGTTCCCCAAGTGGTCACGTGTGTCCTGTCCTCTCCCCCAAGTGTCAGCGTGTCCTGTCCTGTACCCCCAAGTGTCAGCGTGTCCGTGTGTCCCCAAGTGTCAGCGTGTCCCTGTCCTGTCCCCCAAGTGTCAGCGTGTCCCTGTCCTGTCCCCCAAGTGTCAGCGTGTCCCTGTCCTGTCCCCCAAGTGTCAGCGTGTCCCTGTCCTGTCCCCCCAAGTATGTCAGCTGGTCCCATGTCTACTGTCCTCCAAGTGTAGCGTGTCCCTGTCGTCCCCAAGTGTACGTGGTCCCTGTCCTGTCCCCCAATGTTCAGCGCATGTCCCCTGTCCTGTCCCCCAGGTCAGCCGTCTGCTGTCCCCCAAGCGGTGTCCCTGTCCTGTCCCCCAAGTGTCCTGCCCCGTTGTCCCTGTCCTGTCCCCCAAAGTGTCCGCGCGTCCTGTCCTGTCCCCCAAGTGTCAGCCGTGTCCCTGTCCTGTCCCCCAAGTGTCAGCGCGCCCCTGTCGTTGTCCTCCCAGTGTCAGCGGGTCCCTGTCTGTCCCCATGTTTCAGCGTGTGTAATGTCCCCAAGTGTCAGCGGTACTGTCTCGCTGTCACCTGAGCCACAGTGTAAGTGTCTTATGTCCGTCCCCAAGTGTCAGCGTGTCACCGGTCCTGTCCAAGTGTCAGCGTGCCCTGTCCTGCCCCAGTGTCAGCGTGTCCTGCCTGCACAGACAAGTATTTCACTAAAAATCACTTACAGATTCAGTTTGTTAAAAGTTTCATATGCAGAAAAATGATCACGGCCAAAACTAGAGGTTTCCTCATGCTGAATCACATATTTTAGTTACCCCTTGGGAGCGGGACGTTACCGGCACACGGTGTCATTCCAGGCGCCGAGAGAGAAAGTCATCATAACTGTATTTACATTGGACTGTACCTTAGCAAATCACTCTCAATTAAAGGCCTGGAGACCGACCCCCCAATAATCTGATAGTGGTAAGCTGCAGTGGCCCCGCTCTGGGATGAAGTGCCTCTTTGTACTTCTCTAGAACACAATCTCGTCTGCGGGCGCAAAGAAAAACAGAGGCCGGAATCATTATAAGGGACGCCCACATGGGGACGTAGACAATGCCAGAAGGAGCAGACCCTCAAGGTCGTCATATGGACCATTTATTATGCCTGAGACTAATCACTTAAAGGGATCTCTGCTATTACTGTTAGAAAAATCATAGTAAGTTTGGAATCTATATGACATGGTCAGGTTTCCTACACAATACATCGCTAAGGGCCTATTATAAATGCCCGACGCCAGATTATAGAAATTATTAAGGTCTTAACATTCTCACAGTTTCTCTGAATCCAAAAGGTTGTTCCCGTCTTAAAGGGATATGCATCTAAAATTAGCTGCAAAAATACATACATCATAATACCATGTGGAGGATACACACATCGGTAGGATGGGATGAATGGGATTTAACAGAAATCGGCCTCTGTTCCTGTGTACTCATATCCTCATTAAACTAATGTCGCCCCCCCCCCGTCCTCTGCATGCTCATTTATCAACCTCAAGCAAAACACTGCCCTATTTGCTCAGAATGGTTGTTTTCAGAACTCTTAATCCCACTTCTCCTAGCCCGGGCCAATCCAAAAACTCTCAGGATTAATCCGAGGGGGCTCTTACCCCCACCACACCTATACACTTCTCTCAGGGGATATAGCTCTTGGTATGTCACCTGCATACGCATTGTTACTGATATCCCCAGCTCGTGGGGAAGGGGCTCCACAGCTGCAACTCCATGAAATTGTCCAATAATGTCCTCACCTTTGTCCAACAACATTCTCTGCCGTAGGGGGAAAAAACACAGACGGATCTGCATTCAAGGAAGTTGATCAAAACATCTTCATGGGCTCCTGACCCCTGCTTCCCTTAATATGTTCCCTACCTCGAATGATGGTTCAGTAACGACTGAATATTATAAGGAATAAAAACATAAAAGATGCTCGTCTTTAGGATATACAATGGGGTTAAGTCTCTGGAAAAAATTTACATAAGTGCTCCAACAAAATAGGACCTGGGGGTTAGCAGTCGTCCATAATACAAACTATAAGTGGGGATGGCAAGGGGTCAAACCCTACCCCTTGTCCATTAGATACAGATTCCGATTATCCTCAACCCTTGACTTACATGTCCATATCACAGGGCAGATTATCATCACTGGGTCATTTAATGCAATCAAATGGAGTCCTAGCATTGTCATCCTGGTTCTCAGGAATGACGACAAAGAATTAAAGGGGCGATTAAGGGGTATTAAAGGGGCTATTAGGGGCCTATTAGAGGGTATAAGACTCCATTGCAATTCCAGATATTGACCTATTCTTCCCATCTTCGATACTGCTGAGAATATACTATAATACTCACACAAGAAAGTGGGGATGGTAATGGGGTCAACCTCACCCCTTGATCAGTATAAGGAGATATTATACGATTACTACTGTCCTATGTCTTAGTTATCATTGTATCAAAGTTTTATTGTCATAGACAGGAAGCTACTGAGAGAAGGGAGTTAAGGGGCTCGGTTTTTTAGACCCCCTTACTACCCAGTTTGTATCTGTGGTTCTATTCTACGAAATTCTGCAACTTTATGAGTATATACATGGTTTAACGCTTGCACATTCTTCATTATATCTTGTAATGGGTATTATTATACTTAATAGACAAGGTAACATTGCCGGAACGGCTGGCCATGGCCCCGCCGGGGTGCGGGCAATGCACTGATATTTCCCGGTCGATCATTGTTTCAGTCCAGTAATACCAAAGGTTCTCCAGAAACCAAAATTCCTGGGAATTCTCCAGTTCCTTCATTTAATCTCCAAGAGATAACGGCGCTGGCTGGTTCCACTGCGAAAATCAGGGTAAGGATCCGCCATATTTCGGAATGTGGACACTGGCTGGAACCAGGAACTGTGGGATATGAACTAAAAAAGATAAAAAGTAAGAATGAATCAATTATGAATATTGTGAAATTTGTGCTGAAAAGTAACATCACAATACAAAGCAGCTTCTCACCATGTGACGTTCACATGCCCAACCTCAAACTAGTGTAAGAGAGGGGCTACTAGGACCCCCTAAAGCTGGACCCCAGTAGCTATAATTGGCTTTCCTCGCTGGACCTCTTAGGTTCACCCTTGGGTTAGAGGGTTCTCTTGTACTGTGGTTGGCCATTCAATGACGACTCCTACATCTGTTATTGGGAAAGGCAAGACCCCCCCGCCCCCCAAAATACTTGGCATACAAATAGGTAATATTAGATGGTACTATTACTCATTGCTGTAGAGCTGTAATATTTGTCGACAAGAGTGAACCATAATATTTGAGAGACCCATTGGGGCAGATTTACTTACCCGGTCCATTCGTGATCCAGCGGTGCCTTCTCTGCGCTGGATTCGGGGGTCCGGCGGGGTTCATTAAGTGGAGTTCTCCGCCGTCCCCCAGGTGGCACTGCTGCGCTGATGAAAAGCATCGGAACGCGCTGGAGTTCACCCGAGCGGGCTGAGTGAGGTAAGTGCAAGCTCCGCGACAGATTTTTAGTTTTTAAATGCGGAGGTTTTCCGAATCTTAGGGTTTTCGTGTCGGCCCGCCCCCGATGTCGTCGAGTGCATTGCCAGCGCTATGTGCGCCACAATCCGATACGTGCGCAAAATCCCGGGGGCAAATTAAGGGAAGGAATCAGTGTTTGGTTGCAAAATCGGGAAATATCAGGGGTAACACGTCGGGAAAACCGCGAATCGGAGCCCTTAGTAAATGACCCCCATGATGTCTTGGGGGGGGGGGGGGGCTTTCCTCTCCGCCCCCTTCTCATAGTTGTCTATATAGTATATGTGCACAAGGCAAAGACTGTAATCGCCTACAGATCTCATTAGAGCCTATCCTGGGTGTCGCTGCTGGGCTCCTGAATGTAGGGACTATTAGTGACCTCTGACCCTCTGATTGTCATAAGTGCAGGACGCAGCGAATGAGCCGCCTTTGTCCGCGGACTCAGTTTCGATCCTCGTGAGAGCACAAATGTTCCACATGTGGTGTGAAGACAACTCTTGTACGGGCAGCACGAAGCTGATCAATCTCCTCTGTGCTCCCGGGACTAAACCTTTACACTAGAAATCATGTCTGCTTTGTGTCAATGACATCACACCCCTAATATCGTTAGGGATCTCCAGGTGATTAATAGCAGTACCGCTCGCCTCGGATAATGCAGAGCAAGCCGACACTGAAAGTCATTGTCATCATTTTCCATATCTCTACTTGCTGTCAGTGAATATTATAGTAGAAGATAAAAACTTGAACAGAAGAATAAATGGCTAAAAAACACAGGGGACAGGTAATGGGGTCTAACCGCACCCATTGGTTACTAGATTGTTATTTTTCCTCTACTTTAGATGTCAATGTGTGGGACCATACACAGAATCAATGTCATACAATAACATAATACAATACTACAGGTGTGGTCTCAAGGGCAGGAAAACAAAAAAATTAAGGGGCATGTTAGACCCCATTACTGTCCAAAAGGGTCACTTGTCGTCTATTAGTGTGCGGATCTACATGACATGTAATGGCAGAAAAGCATGTTATACTGTACTGAGAGCAAGCAGAGGGGGATGGTAATGGGTCAAAACCTCACCCCTCGTTATTATAGATGTTGAGGGCTCCTCTATCTCTACTGTAGATGGGAATGTGTGGGGATAGACATAGCATCACTGGCCATACAATACAATAATGGAGTTTGACAGCTGTTCCTTTTCTTATAGAGGCCGCAAGATAATTTTATTTAGGGTCTGTGTTATACTATATTGGGTACAAGTAGAAAGGAATGAAAATATAAAACTTACACCCTTCTACATTAGTGATGGGTCCTTATCCATACATAAATGACTGGTCAAACAATAAAATGGCGGTGTACAGTTTTGGTACTGAACCATGGAAATGCTCAGTATAGAATTGGGCTGTGTGTTAGACCCATACTATCCTGGAAGTTCAGTTGTCCCTTTTCATTCTCTCATTAAGTATATGAGTGCAAGGGAAAGTGGGAACATTAATGGGGTCCTTAAGATTATTGAATTTCACTAACCTTTGTTTAGATGCCATTGTATGAAGTTAATTGAGGGTCTGTGTGTTAGACTACATACTGTCACATCCTGTGATTGGGTGAGTCCCTACATGACCTGTAATGTTTGTTACCTTCACTACCGAGTACAAATAAAGTGGGGGGTAGTAATGGGGGTCAAACCTCACCCCTCATTGTTTTAGATTAAGTGCTCCCTTCCCATCCTCCATCAGGTGTGAGAGTGCGTGACAATGTAACGCATCAGTGACAGGAGAGATATTTTGCACCTTTCCAACATAACAATGCAGCCATCACCATGGGCACAGGGTGGGCAAACACCAGCTCTGGATAACCCATTCCCGAGCAGTACTAGTAACCAACATAAAGTAAGAGATTACTAGACTGTCCTGACAGCAGACGCGGGAGAGGAGACCAGCAGAGATGGAAGTGACCGCAGGAATCCTTAGTATCATTGTGATTCCGGGGACTCCGGGCACATTCACAGCTCCACGTCCCTCCGCCTCAGCCGCGAACACCTATGAGACAAAACACATGAGTAAATATACAGGAGAGGTTAAGAATGAGCAGGATTATATACTGACAACCATCACACATGGACCACTTCATCTAATGTGACCCCCCGTACAGTATGGACCCATAGTGCGACAACCCCACCACTATCTACTGGTTGGCTCCGTCACCTGCGCCTGGCGGGCCTCTGTCTGACCCCATAGCTGGCCCCTGCCATCAGACAGAATCAGTAATAGTACAGCATGCGGCCGCTCCAGTACTATCCCTATAGCTACAACAGTCACTAGTATCTGGTATAGCCCCGCCACGCATCCCTCTCCAGGCTTACCAATGGCAGCAATGAGAAAACTGGCGGAGGATGTAGGAGCAGGCAGAGGTGAGAGTTTAGTTGAGCAGAAAATAAGGGTGCACAGTATCTATAAAAATATGGGGTAACAGTACTAGATAAATATGGAGAATACACGTATTGAAAAGAAAGGTGGGGCACAATATATACAAAATAAGAGGGCACATACTGTGACTGTGGTGTTTTTTAGGGCGCAGTGTGGAGATGTACTACCAGAGGAAAAGAACCTGGAGGAGAATCAACAGCTAATGACAATCGGTCATTGTTCTCAGATTTTGCTTATTGCAACGTGGTGTGACACACCCTAATCAAAGTCCAGGCACCTGCAGGAAGCCCGGGAAACTGGAGCCTAGAAATTCCCGGATCCCAGACCCTGCAACATAGGTAACATTTCCTTGTAGCAGTATGGCGGCCCCCAGAATCTATTCCACTGGTGGGCCCCAGGCGCCCTACTCCACCAATGGACATGACACTACATACATGACACTTTACATATGACATCATACATAGGACACTACATATATGACACTATACATATGACATTATACACATCACACATGACACTATAGACAATTTATGGTAAAACCTTGTGTATACTCGTGATTCCTTAAATCCATAAATTCGTGCAAAATCAATACATGAGTCTTAGAGCATCAAGTACAGAAGTCCCTGCTGGGCCATGTAGTCCTGCAGCCACAGTCAGCAGCGCCCCCCAAATTGGGGTGCGAAAAAAGTAACAGACCACAGAGTCACATGACAGCGCTACCGAAGCGAGTGTGTCCGCAGCCTACACAACCTCCAAGTGCAAAGAAAAACCCTACAGACGAGAATAAACACAACGGGAAACACAACAAACACGGCGCGAAATCCTGCAACAACATTAACAAAAGTCCAAAAAAAACTTCCATAAACTATGTGGGGGAAGGCGGATGATGGTCTCACTCCCCCTGGACGCGCCCTCGTCGCTCCCATGCCCTCGCCATACGGCCCTCTTCAATCAGCGCATGATGTGCCCTCTCCACTCACCTAGACCCGCCCTCTCCACTCACCGTGCCCTCTTCACTCAGCGCATGGATGTGCCCTCTCCACTCACCCCCTAGACGCGCCCTCGTCCGCTCACCGTGCCCTCTCCACTCAGCGCATGGATGTGCCCTCTCCACTCACCCCCTAGACGCGCCCTCGTCCGCTCACCGTGCCCTCTCCACTCAGCGCATGGATGTGCCCTCTCCACTCACCCCCTAGACGCGCCTCGTCCGCTCACGTGCCCTCTCCATTCAGCGCAAGGATGTGCCTCTCCACTCACCCCCTGAGATGCGCCCTCGTCACTCCACCGCTGCCCTCTCCACTCAGCGCCATGGATGTGCCCTCTCCACTACACCATAAGAAGCAGCCCTCGTCATCAGTGCCCTCTCCACAGCGCATGGATGTGTGCCCTCTCCACTCATCCCTGGACCGCCTGTCCGCTCACCGTGAACTTCCACCAAGCCATGGATGGCCCTCCACTCACCCCTAGACGCTGCCATGTCAGTGAGTGTCACTCAGCAGCATGGATGGCCCTCCACACTCAGAAATGGACGCGCCATGTCCGGAGTGCCCTCTCCACTCAGAGCATGGATGTGCCCCTCTTCCACTCACCCCATAGACGCGCCGCCTCGGCCGCTACCGTGCCCTCTCCACTCAGCGCATGGATGTGCCCTCTCCACTCACCCTAGACGCGCCCTCGTCCGCTCACCATGCCCTCTCCACTCACCGTGCCCTCTCCATCAGGCATGGAGTGCCTCTCCACTCACCCCCTAGACGTGCCCTCGTCCGCTCACCGTGCCCTCTCCAATCACGCCGGACGTGCCCTCTCCACTCGACGCCTGGACTTGCCCTCTCACTCACCGTGCCTCTCTAGGACGTGACCTCCACTCCACGCCTGCGACGTGCCCCTCTCCACTCACGCCGCTGGACGTGCCCTCTCCACTCACCCGAATGGACTGGCCCTCTCCACTCACCGCCTGGACGTGTGCCCTCTCCACTCACCGGTGCCCTCTCCATCAGCCCATTGATGTGCCCTCTCCACTCACCGTGCCCTCTTCCATCAGCCAATTGATGTGCCTCTCCACTCACCGTGCCCTCTTCCACTCAGCCCATTGATGTGCCCTCTGTGCAGCTGTTTGGAAATCCTATACTATTCACCAGGTTAAACATAACAATTTCTGTGAGTGGGGGTTTAGATGACCCCTGACCGCAGACCCCTTCTCTTACACCCTCCTCCCCCCATCCTCCTGCATGTAAATCATACCCCAGGGGGGAGTCATTAGTGGAGTGAAATTAACAAGGGCTGGAACTGTATAAAAGAAACCACACTCTGATTCTTTCTGCGGTGGGGCAGCGGGGGAGTCTGGGGGGCTCACATTCACCACTCCAGAGTGGACGCACTTCTCGCTGCTGGAGTTACACACTTACACTCTGTGACTAACCACTGCTAGAGGAAATAACAATTAACATGGGGGTCTCTGGGAGGTCTAGGGGTCCCAAGTAAAGTTACATTTACCCCGAGTGTGCGGACTGCTGCCAATGGAAAGAGCAACAAGTTCATTGCTTAAAACTGTATCAGAAAAAACAGTGAGGGGCCCTCCATAATCCGGGGCCCCAAAATATTATTTGCGGGGTTAAATCCACCGAAAAACAAAGCGACGCATGAGGATGTACTCCCAACCTATGGTGAGCCAGACAGACGAAAGAAACCCCGGCACAATCGTACCATGTAAAGAATAGGGTGGTACAAAGAATACTTTGAACCCGTAGGAGACAGGTAATGGTGTAATTATGGGAGACAGATGTTATATTAGGCAAAGAATAATCCCAAGAACTGATCTCCATGGAAAATAGGTGCCGAAATGTGGGCTCCGTCTCACTTTTACTAATTGCAGAGATCTTGAGGGGGAGACGCAAAAGTTTTCCTGGAACCTGATATTACAGAGATCGGTACCACAGCCTTGTGCACTGGTGGTGCTGAGCCAAGGTAATCCTCAATGAAGCTGTGTCTTAAGCGTTCAGGATATGTACCCAGATCATGAAAATAAGGCTGGTAGCTGAGATTCTTACTCAGGACATACAGAACACTTTCTCCATGGAAGTTTCACATCACCCATGGAGATTATAGGAGACCATAGCGAGAGATACACCCATGTGTGCCTAGCCGCTAGAAGAAGAGTTGGTATGGTCCACAGGTATGGTGTGAACTACACAAACACGGAGCTGGATGGTGGAGCCGGGAACCCGGAGCTAGGGTTAACAATATGGGAAAGAAGGTGAAAAGGGTCAGAGTAACGTGGGAAGAGGATCGGATACTCACTCCCGTGACCTGAATACAAGACGTCCCTCTACGTACACGAGCCGCACATTACAGAAATCACCTTCCTGGAATCCAAGAGATATCGAGATCCTTCACCATTAGATCTGAACAAAGAAAGGGGGCGAGGGAGGAGATGAGGAGGAGAGTAGAAAGGGTTCAGACAATTACGAACAGTCCAATAGCAGGGTTCAACGGCAGAAACAGAATATACACAGTGAGTTCACCCCTCAGGGTAGAATCGCCGTGGTTCTGAGGATACCCTCCCCTATCCCGGCGACCAAAACAAGAGTTCTGATGAAAATTTAAGATTCTCTTTTACGAGTTCGGATCACAGGTGGGGGCGCTTGGTACATTAGTGTCTATAGCAGATATGTGGCAGGGAAGTGGATGCAGTGCAAACGTAACCAGGGTCCTAATAAGATTTGCAAGAATTTTTTAGTTTGTCACAAGAATTCCTAAATATGTCCAACTACAGGACCCAAGAAGAAGGCAAAGTAACCCAAACCAACGACAATGCGATACAACGGAGCCCGGTGATGACCCCCACAAGAGACGAGAAGCCGAATCGGAGCCCGGTGTAGGAACTTCTTTTATCCCTTGTGCTTTCCATACCCAAGATGATGATCACTTCATATAAATAAACTTTTTGTCTATGGACGCACACCAAGTCCGATTCGCTCCCCCCCGCCCTATTTCATACCCACCAGAGAGCGTCCTGGCACCGATCCCCCTACTCCAGGGCCAGATCCGCCTCTTTCTGGGCTCTGCTTTATCTCAGTTGGGCTATTTCTGGCACTCGCAGGAGGACGGGGGTTTGCTAGTGGGAGGTTGGACGCTCATGACTGCGTGGAAACTTGGCCTTACGGGGCTGCGTCTTGTGAGACGTCTTTTATTATTTCATTTTTCTTGATTTTTTCCTTCTTATACTTGGCAGTTCAGCCTAAACAAGCGATAGAGAAATATTATTGCGGACTCCGCGCCACCCAAACTCCTAGTAACTCGTATATCACCAAAAAGGAGAAGGAACGAGAAGAAGAAAAAAAAAAGCTTTGGCAGATGGATTCTCGGCGTAGAGGCGGCCATCGCTCGAATGTAGCAGATAAAATTTCCACTTGTGATTAGTGGAAGCGTTGACCACATAAGTCGTAACCTTCGCAGGCTGAACGAGCTGCATGGGATGAAGGGACGGGCGGAAAGCTTATTGTAAATACAAAGATGGCTGCCGGGAATCACCGACTTAAGGGTGATGTACCCTAAAGGCAGGGCACTTGCGTAGGATGGTCCAGGAATCAACAAAGTCAGCCAAGTTGGGGGCACTAGAACATCCTATCATGGGGGCAAACGGTTCCAGTCTCTACTCACAGGCCTTCCCTTTCTACCCATGTGACCATGATGTCCCATCCTCTTCCCACTAGGACCAATAACTTTCACACTTCTACCCGGTGCGATCATGACATCTGCGTCCTCCACCCACAGGGGCCGCTACTTTCAGGCCTTCTACCGCACTTGATCATGGTTTCCCAATCATCTACACTGGGACCATGACTTGCTATCTTCTACCTTCTGTGACCATTGCGATGTCCTATCCTCTAACCACTGGGACCAAGACCTTCAAATCTACTCCAGGAGACCATGGACCTATCACTTACTACCAATTAGGACCTCAAGCCCCCATCCTCAACTTATAGGCACCATCCTCTACACAGGGGGCCTATAGACCCTGATCTTCTACCCAGAGGGACTTTAAGCCTCTTACTCTACCCATTGGCACCAAATACTTATTGGCACTATAGGTAAAGTCCCCCATCTTCTACCCATTTACAATATAGGCAATCCACTGATACTACGACCTATATAATACCCAATTGCACTATGGTCCAGCATCCTGTACACACTTGGTCCATGGATCCTGATGTACTACCATGTGGCACTGCCACCTTTACCTTTGAGACCATTGGCCACCCATGGGTACTATGCGCCCCCATCTTTTAACTATTGAGATCACGGACCTCTCATCCTCTTTTCACTGAGATTATGGCCCCCTCTTCTCTACAGACAGGTTCCCCATTCCCTATGTACTTGTCAATGACAAACTTGCCATCAGCCCCTTTAAGAACCAGCGTTGCCACGCTGCGTGGGTTTTATGATCTAACTCTAATCCGTACTTGGGCGTCCATACACAATTAATTACGTTGCATCGTGTAGTAAATTCCTGGGAGCTTTATATAGTTGACCACCAAAGAGAAGAAGAATTCCTCCTGATGTGTCCAGTTCTGTTTTCTATCAGTGGGATTACAGCCTGAGCTCGGGGTGGATGGGCCAGACACATAGAACATCTTGTGGAATGCAATACATCCTCATCCTGACAGCCTGAGACTCTTCCCAACTCATAAAATGTCTCATGGAGAGAGATGCAAGGAACCCGATGACTGAGGGAACCATGTGAAGAGCAGGAAAGTTGGATAAGATGGGCCAGGGCTGGTAAGGTAATATGGACTGAAGAAGTGGAAAAGGCAGAACCTGAGCCGGAGAAAGTGGAGAACATATGAAACTGCGGAGAGACATGCCAACTCCATCGCTGGCAGAAGAAGCTCCAGACATGGACCTGAAGGCCGTGCCAATGTGCACCACAACAACCAAGAACACACGGACCACCTTGAAATGCAACAAAAGAGAAGAGAAGAAAAAGTCAGATGACGAGTCATCAATCCGCATCCCAAAAAGTGGGGAAAAATGGATCAATTTGGAAGAAAATCCATAAACACATTCCTACGAGAAGGACGCGAGGTCCAAGCGTCTCAGGTCTCTTCCAAGAGGAGCCGGCGCTCTTCCCTCTCACGCTCGGCGCAGGAGGAATTTCTCATAGACTTTGCTTCTTAAACCCTACAATTATTTTAGCTAAATCTCATTCAAGGTCCGAATAAAGAGCAAAAACACAAAAGATCTGGAGGGGAACGGAGGAGAAGACGAGGAGCCGAGAGGTTCTTACTTTCCCCTTTTTTCCTCAATTCTCTTTAATTTATGTCCCTTTGCTCACTATCAACTCAACTTGACAAGCTTGCTAATTGGATAAGTGCAGATCCCACACTCTCAGGATGCCGGGGAACTGGATGGGTTAGGGGTGGGAGAGGTTTTTTTGGGGGGGATCATTGGTTTAATAGTGGGGGGGAGCCTCTTAACATGAATTCCATCTGCTTTTTTTTCCTCGCGACCATTGACGACGCTTCTTGAATATTCATGAAGTCTTCTCTCCTGCACCTCGGCGCCCCCTCCCTCTGCCCCTCTCATAGCATGGGACAATACGTTGCCTAACTGCCCCCCCTCTATGCATTAGATAAACACAGGCAGTGTCAAGTGTGAGGAGGGACTACAACTGCCAGTCATGGATCGGGCCTACAATGAGGACCACTAATATATTGCATGCTTTCCATATGGGGGCTGCGTTGCCCATGGAAACACTAACAGGCAGAACGAGGCTTAATAGAGTCCGTATTCATTGTAATGCGGCAAGCTGGCTCAAGAGACTATTGCCCCGTGGGTCGGTTTTCTTTATTTCGTGCCCCCCGCCCCTTTCCTCCTTTCATTTTTTTTTACTCCTTTTATTGAACAGAGACAAAAGACCAAGGTTGCTTAAGGGTCCCAATCTGGAGAGGATCGGGGGGTCTCAAAGAAAAGACTTTGCTGCAGTTTGGGAGAGCTGAGGAGGAAGGGGGGGGGGGGGTGAAGATTCAAAAATAGGAGACTAAATAAAAAAAAAAAATCTGAAAAGTTAAAAAGCAAAAGCAGAGGTGCCAGCTGCCGGGGGAGAAAACCTGCCATCGCCGGAGTGAAGGAGCCTCCAGCAGATACAAAGGTTAAGGCGTAATAGAAGAAACAGCTGCTTAAGACCAGAGTGATGTCTGACCACCCGCCTCGAAAACCAGGACGCCGCCAAAAAGACCTCCTGCCAACCGTGCAATGGCGACAAGGCCCCGCACCCACCGCTCACAGTCCTTCAAGTTTAATGGAGTGTCCCGGCACTTCATCTATTATAAAGGTCCAAAATCAACATTTCTGCTCCTCCTTCCTTATCTGCCCGGAGAGTATGTGGGTTATCTGGTCACCGGGCGCCTTCATCTGCAAGATGCTCCATAGACTGCGGTGATTGTAAGTAGAGTCACCCTATAAGGCCTTGTGCACCTCAATTTTCACACTTGTAGCTTTTACTTTACAGTCTAGAACATCTGAGGGCACGGCACGGATCCTAGAACCATAGTCAGGCACGGATCCTAGAACCATAA
>WNYA01003695.1:0-23356 GCA_019512145.1 Engystomops pustulosus
ATAGGAGATAGATATTAGATAGATAGATAGTGATAGGAGATAGATAGATAGATAGATAGGAGGGAGCTGGAAAGATATGAAATAGCTGCATGATGTAGTTTATCAATCTGCCTTGTTTACAGGCAGCTTTGTCAGGGGGATATTTGCAGGATAGCAGGGGAGAAGGGGAGAATGAGCTGATGCTATACTTTGTGTATGTCACTTGTTACCTTTCTATACTGCAGCTGCTCCCTGCAGCCCGGGCTCTGGTGATTCCTCCTCCCTCCGGGCTCTGCCCCTCCTCTCTTCTCCTGTTGGCTAGTCGGGTCAGGTGACCAGGCCTCTGTGTGAGTCCTGGCTGAGCAATGACCTTCCTGCCTACATTACTGTACTCAGGGGTCTGCAAGAGAACAGAGGACATTGAACAGTGACAGCCGCGGGCCCACTGTCTCTAAGGGCCCGATCCTTACACCCCTGCCCAATGCTATGATGTGGGAACAGCTTTATCATACTGCTCTCTTCACCGCATTGGTTTCTATGGGAACCACAATTACATTCAGTGCTCCCCGGCCGCATGCTGACTTACCACACATTTTTCGGAGGCTCTGCAATGATGTCCATGGAAAGGCGTCTAGTTTCGTCCTTCCACAGACATATGTTTAGCAGGACAGGCGGAGGTTCATCAGCGACAGTGCGCGTGCCCACAGGAACGGCTCTGCGTGCCGCATGTGGAATCGCTGCCCTAGGGTACGTTTAACCCTAGGTTGTCTGATTGATCCTACCATATACTGCCTTACTACGGTGCTGTGTCCTGAGGGCCATTTTAGGCCGTGTCCTAAAGGTGTTAATGATCTCTACAACAGTATTATCCAACCATCTCTATTACACTCAGCAGAGACATGTTGTAATATAGCAGCATTTTAATGATACTGTACATTAAAACACAATTTTTTTGCAATGTGTTAACCCTAGAAGGTGAAAAGTTAAAACATCCATTTCCTGCAATGCAAGTAAAAATAAACAAAGTCTTAAAATAATGGCAAAAATTATGCAAATGAGCCTGAGGGCTCCCAGGCTCCTTTAACACCTACGGAAACTGGTTCAGGTTCATTTGCAAAATTGTCCTTTTTTCATAAAAACCAGGGCATAAGAAGCCCCACTTCTTAGAATGAATTTATAAACAAACAAAATAAAAAAAACATGTTGGGTGTTGGCTGCTTCCATCAAAATATAGAAATATTATTTAAAAAAAAATCTTTTTGCTATTTTTGAGCCCAAACCAATTTTAAATAAAAAGTTTTTAAAATGTAAATTTCTCAGAAAGTTTTATAGAAAACGTTAACAATAATTAAATACTCCATACTCCATTACTTGCGTCTGAAAATGACTGCAAGGAAAATGTTTCAAAAGATTTTTTTTTTTTTCATGCTATTAAAACATAAATGTAACATGGCATTTGGATCACACAGTGAAGCTACATGCACATTTTCTTTGTGTGCTATCCATTTTTCTAATTGAGGGCACACTGACACATTGACATCAATGGAGCCATTTACATGAACATGTTTTTCACGGATCAGTGTGGAGGTGGTGGAAGACTCTGAGAAGTCCCATTCCTGCCTCTGTTTGTGGCTCAGACTGTCCCATAATTAATGTGAAAAATACTGACACAATACGGATGAGAGAGGGGTCTCATCCACATGTGGTTTGTATTTGAGGATCACTTGCTAGGTAACACAATGATGTAACCCTTAAGGAGGTATTAGTGACGTTATTTGCCAACCATTTTTGAGTGTTTTTTTGCGCATCCATAAAAAGGGATGAATAATGGACAGTTTTTGCAGATATATGGCTCAAAAGCTAATTGAACACCGATGACACCAAAAAAATGGACCACTGATCTACTGCTTGCGGCCCACGAATGTTATCACATGCATGCAGCCACGTAACAGTACAAGGAAGATAAACAGTGCGTTAACAATGGTGCAAAAAATGTTGGATTTTTATGGGAAATTTCATTGCATTTGAAATTTTTTCCTGTTTACCAGTAAATTGCAAAAAAAATATAATATCATGGTGGTAGGAAGCACAATTTCAATACTTACTGGAAAGACTGAGGGGTCCATATGCAGCTCCTGCGTGTAGTACTGGCTCTGTTCTGCAAAATACTGATCTGTATTATTTAGGTATATCATGGCTTTAACAACAGACTGCAAGAATTTTTTCACTATGACCTATAACCTTTGAATTATTTTTGATTGCTTGAACACAGCTAGAAGGATATATGTATATCTATTCCTCATTAATTAACTTTTAAGAACTCTATCTCCAAACTTGTCCTTTTCAATTTACTCAACAAAGAATTCATCTTCTTGACCTCCTTCTCTGTAAGGCTGGCCATGGTGGATGTTCTGGCTTTCTGCACCAAGCTTCTGAAGAGTTACCGAACATACTCGAGTATAAGCCGAGTTTTTCAGCACAAAAATTGTACACAAGTCTATAAAAAAATAACACTTTATTCACCTTTCCAACATCCCCCAGAGGTCCTCTTCTTGCTTCAGGTACTCCAGCTTCTCTTTGCGTTCCTGAAGAACGCCCGCAGCAAGAAGAGGACCTGCGGGGGGCTATCTATCATCTATCTATCTAGTTATTTAATCTCAGGGGGACATTAATCATAGTCTGTTAGACAGTTTTGAGCGTTTTTTTGCACAAAAATTTGGCGCATCTCGTTAATTTGCACATTTTTGTGCCATTTTCTGGCGGACGACAAAGTCCGGCACTTAATGGTTTTGAGTCCCTGTGCCTTATCTGACATAGTGAGAGCCTCCTATACAAATGTTTGCTCGGCATCTATCACTAATTTGCGCCTAAAAAGTTGCAAAAAAAGGCGCAAAACTGCACCTACTCTGAGCAGGTGCACTTCCAAAAAACTTCACTTTTCATTACTAAAAACATAGATTTTCGCTTCCCAAATGAAAAATTATCTCTATGCAACATGAAAAATCCTTCAGCGCAGTTTTAAAATGTACAATTTCACCAGTAACGACTTCATCATTTTCTATAGGATCATCTCTGTGAGTGATTATTGTCTTATTGTACAGATCTGAGAATATTATCAGACTCTGTACATTATAATAAAAAAGGCAAAGACTCATTTGAGCAAGATTTTTTTTTTTTACTTATCTGTAAATTTTAGTCCCTGCAGTTACATCACAATGATAGTTTTTTGTGCAGAGATGATGCCCTGAACGTTCTGTCACCTTTTCTCATCCCCTTTCATTATTAGTCACAACTGAGATCTAATAATTTGAGACAAATTTGGCGCAAATTTAGGTGCAAATGAATCGGACATGCGACAATTCCTAAACGCATTTACTAAGGCAAAACTAGATCCATCATAGATCATAAGCCAAAAAAAAAAAAAAACAGGCGCAAAAAATAGGCGAACCTGAGACCCACTATGATTAATGTCCCTCTATCCATCTATCTATCTATCTCCTATCAATACCTTCAGCACAGCACATGAGGCGACAGCTTGAAGACTTGGAGTCTCTCCTGCCAATTCCTGCTGTGGAGTGTGAGGTGATGGGGGAGGGGGGCTGCAGTTTGTGTCTGTGTGGATTATTTGTTTATATATAAGTGTAGAGAAAGCTGAGGGAGAGATAAGAGGGTAGTTGTTTGGTTATTACATAAGTTAGGGCTCCTGGCAGCACATGAGTGCTGAAGCACTGAGCCATGAGGTAATCAGCTGAGTGTAGGCAGATGAGAGAGAGGGGGGAGGGTCTCATGTACATTCTCTTCTCAGGGAAGACGGAATGTGCCTAGCAACAGCTATCTAAGGAGTCACTGACAACAGGGGGAAGACTGCAAAATACATGAGGAAGGACGAAGATTCTGCTAACTAATCAAATTGCAAAAGGGCTTAAAATTACCTGCCCTACAACATAGCAAAATGGCGGCTACTCTTTAACCCCTTACCGACGCGAGCCCTCTCCACAGCCGGTAAGTCTTTGCTGCTATATTTGCTTCTAGCACCGAATGCGGATGTTATCTCATCGATCACCACCAGTAAAGCTGCCCAGGCCCATCGTCATCATTGAGCGGCGATCCGTTGCTTTGACAGCCTCGGGCTTTCCTGTAGTATGGCAGTATATCGTAGGATCGATCAGACAACCTAGGGTTAAAATACCCTAGGGCGGCTGAAAAATAGTAAAAATAAAAAAAGCTAAAAAAAATTGTAATAAAAAAAACTAAAAATGAAAATCATCCCCTTTCTCTAGAACTAATAAAAAAATATCAATAAACAGTAAAAATCATAAGGTATCGCCGCATCCAAAAATGCCCAATCTATCAAAATAATGTTTTTTCACTGAGTTTAACCCCATAACAAAAAATAGCGCCCAAAGTCAAAAATGTCATTTTTTGCAAATATAAAAAATTCAATAAAAGTGACCAAAAGGTCGTACAGTCCTAAAAATGGTAGCATTGAAAACGTCATCAAAAGTTGCAAAAAAATGAAAACATCCACAATTCTGTACACGAAAGTAAGAAAAAGTTATTAGCGCCAGAGGATGGCAAAATAAAAAAAAATATATTTTTAACAGGAGGTTTTAATTTTTGGAAATAAAATTCTATATATAAATTAGGTATCTCAGTAATCATACCAACCCAAAAAATAAAGGAGATATGTCATTTGGGGTTTAGAGAGAAATATGTAAATTCCACGCGTCCTGGAGGGCGCTGCAGCAACTCTCCCTGAGGAAGGTATTGTGCTCCTGAAGGCGGGCCCTCCCTGCTCACAGCAAGGGGTCCATCAAATCGGCCATAGCCTGACCTGCTCTCACTTTGTCCTTGCATTAAAGATATAGACTCTTGCTTCTGAATTTTAGTCGTCGTCGCTTTATAACAAGCAGAGCGGAGAGCATCCCATTCAGATCTGCCCTTCTCCTTTGTCTGCTTGTGGTTGCATAGTCCTGTAGGTTGTTAAGGACTAATCTGAAACTGTGCCAAGTGAGACATAGTTAGTTAATCATTTGTGACTTGAAGGTTGGAATCAAATAATCCAACGGCACCTTTAAGAGTGTATGTGTACAGTTAGATCTGTAAAAGTAGTGGAGAAGTGCGTACATCGTGGATGGGGGGCTGGATAGTGGGCGATTGAGTATCCTACAAAAAAGTCTTCAAGGTATTAGAACTTTAGGTAGAGGAACACGCAGACCACGGGAAGAAACAACTTATTTTTAAAAAAGTCGCACCAACTATTGTCAACAATCAATCATCACACAATATCCAAATGAAACCATTTGGGGGGGCGTGCTAGCACTTTCATACGAGATACTTGGTCGCAGATACTATTTGTCGATAAAACGACTTGTTCACTAGGCAAAAAAAACTTTGAGAGGAATGGACTATAAACACAACAGTGAATAAACAAAACCTGCAACCCAACCATAATAAGATAACACAAGAACTTCCTCTAGTCAGCTGGGAATACGACATTTTCGAGTCAAAAGATAAGTGTCAGTCAATCATACCGGCGAAATCAAAACTATTGACAAGTTTGTTTTCCCGAAAACGGGCGATTTCGCCAATTTCTTTTATAAGCCTCTTTATTTGGTCTCTCCAAATTAGCCAAATTGAGTCTGGAATCCGAGCGATAGTAGCCTTGAATTGCCAGATTAGGGTGCACTGAAATTTTCCCCCCTTGCACAACCTTAGAACATTCAGTCATGATTGCGTCTAATAGTCTACGGACCAATTTTCTCACTACCACTTCGAACTATCCATCTTTTTTCAATTATATACCCGCTTGGTGAGTAATCGTACTTTGTTCTTCGGCTGCACCTAAGTTCAGTGTTTTTCCGCTGGACTTGTCTGGAACTTTTGCTTGCTCTCGGCCGATGTATATCAAAATCTGTGGTGCTAAGTACTAGGTTTGACACAGCTACTTAGTAGTCGGGGTCTTGCTTCCAGTGGGCCGTCCGACTTGCCAAAGTTGGATTCCTTTTAGTACGGTACTCAATTTACCATATCTATGAAAGAGCAGGCCAAACGGCCACAGTGTGGCATTGTGTACGCAAGTTTGGCAAATCATCTAAAGTTGTTTTATTTAGTCCAGCACTTTAGCTCATCTTTCATTGATGTCTGGGGATCAGGTTTAACCACAACACCTTTTACATCTGCATCATGAGTTTTCCAAGGGCCCATGTTGCACATGCAGTGGTACGTTATTTCCTTCCCAAGAATTGACATTTTGAATATGGGACGTATCGACGAAAGACGCCTTTTTCTCTAGAGAAGCTCAACATCTGTCCGTCACCTTATTTGTAACACCACCAAAAAATGCAAGTTAATTTTTTCGATCCAGGAAAATTTGCTTGTTAAATTTTCCCTGTAGACTGGCCTGGAGCTAAAGCTTTTTATTTTTACCTAATAGCTTTGCATAGTGCCAGACAAAATCAAACTGATGTGATCGAATCGGTATTTTGGGGTAAGTTTTTGTGCTTCATTAATTTGCAGAATCGCTGACATGACGGTCCGGACACGGCAAAAGTTTTTATCCTATAGGTCCCTGATCATCAATTACCGTTCCTGTCAAACATACCACATCCATACTTCTCCATATCCTACTGGATGATGACACACTGGGTAGCGTTTGACAAACACTTTAAAGTCCACTATGATTTCTCTGTAACCGTCCATCAAGTATAAATGCAGTATTTTGCAACTGGTGACCCTGGCGCTGTCACCTGGCCGTTCTCCTGAACTACATACATTTTCTTCCCTTGATGTTGTTGAAAATTGACTTTGGCTCCTTTTTTCCCATGAAGTATCGATCGCTGGGACAGGAAAAGTGAGTGGGTAATCTGGTATAGGTATCCTCCGACATGTTGACAACAACCGAGTACGATTCAGGAACTCTTTTAATTTTTTCTGAAAATTCAATCCGCTGACCAGAATGGCTTATGCTAAAACAATGTACCTGAAGCATATTGTCCAGATTTTGGGTATGTTGTTTCCATAAGTTTGAAAGCATGCCCCATGCGCAACACTTTGTGCCCTAAATTATACAGTAGCTCCCATCCTCAATTTTTTGGTTACATGTTCAACAAGGCTTGCATGCACAATTGATATATTTTTGACATTTGGACTTTAATAACAATTGTCCAGTACTGATTCAAACATTAACGAGTTTCCGTTCTGTAACTTGTTACAGCTTCAATCTAGATAAGATCCAATTTGTGAATGTTGCATTTGTTGGTTGTTCTCCAATGAGAATCCATTAGATTCTCAATTCTGACTCATTAATGTGTCTGGTTACAGATGCGGGCAAAAATCTTAATGTCCTTCATATCATCGTTGAATTTGCTTGTGTGCAAAAAATGATGAGCCTTGTATCATCACAGACATTTCATCAAGTATAGAAGTACGCAAGTTTGTCAAAGTCAATACTGTCACACCTTCTCTTTGATAGGAGAGAGTGGTATCTATACACCTTATCCAAAAAAAGAGGTATTCCAAAGATTTGGGATATCTCCTGATAAACAACATCTCAACAATTATCCAATGTACTAGAACTCACTTCGGATTTGCCTTTTATTTTTTGGGGTGAATCTGTAGTTCATTTGATCTGGAGTAGATTAACAACGAAGATGCTATCTAAACATACCGTCTTTGAGTAATGATGGATATAGAGCGAGCACAGGCCGGACATCGCTTCTGGATGAAGATGTGGGTTGGCCTCTGTATGGATAGCATATGAGTTGTGTGTCGGTTCAATAAAATCAAAATCTAGTTTTGGGTAGATGATTTCCTGTATTTCTCAAAACTTCACTCTCCACATTTTGCTTCTGGTGTATGATTACCTGACAGAAGTCTCCACAATTCTCTTTCTTTTGACAGCTTTTTTCAATGACTCCTCATAAGCCATCCCCCCTCTCCACAGTTGGAAAAAATTGTTGGTACAGCTTCCGGCGGAGGGTTCTTTGAGAACATGAAAAATTATAATGCATCAAGAGGCAAAGTGTTTAGAGCACAACGAAATTTATTGGTCTCTGTTTTTTCGGACTCGTTTACATTCACGTTGTGCTTGCTAGCATTATCAGCAAACGGTTGTCCATGTGGACAAGCCATCTTCTGAATTCGTGATACAATCCATTGCTAAAAGAATGTAAAAGTACGCCTGTTGCTGTCCCTTTTTGTACCAGTATTACTATTCATTGGTTATAAGACAAAACTAGCCATGAGGATCTTAGGCTACAACGAAAAAATAAAAATAGAGATAGTATAGTGTGCTCCTTTAAATAAAACATACTCTCTTTTATTCCAAATTTTAAGTGTCAATGAACATGAAACTGCTTGTCCCCTTCCTGCCAAATAGCAAAGTTTCAACCCTCCGCTCGCCACACATACTATGGACTGTTTGGGACTCTCCCTGAGTACGGATATGCACCCGATGTCAACTAATTTATCATCACAATATGTTCAATGGCGCCATATGCCCCACGGATCAACTCCATTGCCACCCATTTAGCCCAAACCACAAGACCCTCACACCCGCTGTAATCCCAGCTAATAGCCCCCAAACTTACCATCACTTACTATGTATGCCACCCATAGCCCCCAAGTCCACACTCCCTGTAATCCACTATGAAGCCCCCAAACTACCATCACTTATCAGGTCTATTTCCTAATGCCCACCGCATTATGCCCCAAAGTCCCACTCCCGTAATCCCAGCTAATGAAAGTCCCCCAACTTACCATCACATTACTATGTATGCCCAGCCCATATGCCCCCAAAAGTCACACTCCCTGTAATCCCAGCTAATACGCCCCAATTTACCATCACAATTACTTATATGCCAGCCCCATAGCCCCAAAGCACACTCACCCTTAATCCCAGCTAATAAGAGCCTGCCCCCCAAACGTACATCACATTACAGTATCGCCAGCCCATAGAGCCCCAAAGGCCACACTCCCCTGTAATCACCAGCTAACTAAGGCCCCAAAGCGCAAACTCAAAAGGATAAAAAAAAACAAACGTACCATCACCATTTACTATGTATGCCAGCCCTATGCCCCAACGTCCAACTCCCTGTAAATCCTAGCTAATAACAACCCCCAGATTTACATCAACAATTAGCTAGACTGCCAGCCCCATCAAGTGCCCCCAAATTCACACTGCACCCTGTAATCTGGGCCCAGCGAAATAAGTCCCGCCAAACCACCCATCACATTACTAGTATTGCCAGCCCATATGCCGCACAACAGTCCCACCTCCCTGTACTCCAGCTAATACCCCAAACAGAACATCACATACTACTGCCCAGCCCTATGAGTCACCCAATGCCCCCCCTGTGAATCCCCGCTCTAATTTGCGCCGCCCCCCCCCCCTCCTCGCACCCTACACGGCACATACATTATTATTGCAGCCAATATACATTCTTCCCCCCCCCCCCCACTGATTTTAAAATAAACTCGCGAGGCTTCAGAAATACATTAACACTGCCCATTTATGAGACATCTTACCGTCCCACGGCAAGACAGGTCCTAGCAATGAAGTGTCAAACAATGTTTGACCTCATTGCGTGATACAGTGTTCTAGACTGAGAGGCGCCGGACGAGAGATACGCAAACTCCTTAGGGAGTTGCGATCACCTCAGTGACTGTATCAACAAAGGGCGATCGCGCGCGTGACGCAGGAGGCCGGCGCTTTGGTCGAGGTAGCTACTATGTTCGCTGCGACAAACTTGTCTAGAACCGGGCCCCTTTTTTTTTGGTGTTGCCTATCTTTCTCTCCCCTTCGTCTCAATCTCCTCCTCCCCTTCTCTCCTGCCCGTTCTCGTTTCCCTTTATCTCTACTTGTGGTTGCATATCTTAGTCCTGTAGGTTGTTAAGGACTAATCTGAAACTGTGCCAAGTGAGCTTTCTCCTGGCCTACCAGATGGCAGATCCTTAAAGGAGTTTATAAGGAGACAGGTGTCCTGGATAACTCCAATGGCATGAGTTTCTTGAGACTGTCTGTAAGGTACTGCACGCTACATCATGGCGTTTCTGGACACAGAGTCTTTGAGTGCTGCTCAGGGTGCACAGGAACGAGCGGAGGGGCAGGCCCCCTTGAATGGCCATCAACGACAAACTCTTGTGCCTGTTGAACAGTAGTCCTGTAGGTTGTTAAGGACTAATCTGAAACTGTGCCAAGTGAGGTTTTTCCTGGCCTACCAGATGGCAGATCCTTAAAGGGGTTTATAAGGAGACAGGTGTCCTGGATAACCCCAATGGCATGAGTTTCTTGAGACTGTCCGTAAGGTACTGCACGCTACATCATGGCGTTTCTGGACACAGAGTCTTTGAGTGCTGCTCAGGGTGCACAGGAACGAGCGGAGGGGCAGGCCCCCTTGAATGGCCATCAACGACAAACTCTTGTGCCTGTTGAACAGTGGCCATCAACGACAAACTCTTGTGCCTGTTGAACAGACTGTCATAACTTTGTCCTTGCAGTAAAGATATAGACCAGTGGTGGCGAACCTATGACACGCGTGCCAGAGAGGGCACGCAGAGCCCTCTCTGTGGGCACGCGCGCCTATCCCTCAATTACTGCGGCAGGACTTACAGCAAATGTATCCCACGGACGGAGTGATGCTGGGAAACTGAGCTTCCTGCCCAGGTTATTCTGCAGGTTCCTGTATGCTAGCGCTGCTCTCTGCTCACAGCTTATATGAGCTTCAGCAGGCAGCATCACGGAGCTGGCCACAGAGGTCAGAGGTTGTGTGTAGGAGGAGTTACTGACGCTGGACACTCACAGCGTCTCCTGCCTTATCTCTGCTCTCTTCCCATGTGCCATCAGCAAAGTACTGAAGATGTAGGACAGGAGTCTATGAGCTGAGCTGATCTGAGCTGGTGGGTGAACTTTCCATTTAGCCTCCTGTATCACCCGACCCCATAAACAGCCCTGATGCGTATTTATTCATTGCTGGAGCCCAATCCATAGCAGACTGTACATAGCCCTGAACTACTGTACTTATTGACACAGGACTGTACTCTGCATGGTGGGAAAAGCAGCAGTTCTTTGTAATTTATATACATAGGACTGTTGTCTCTCTTAGGAGTCCTAAGTAAACTATGGAGCAATAGATTCCAGCAGTCCTGTGTAAAATACAGAGTTGCATGCTGCAAAAGCCATTTAGTGACAGACTGCTGCATCTTATTGCACCATATTTTACACAGGACTTCTGTGGCTAGACAGTTTTCTTTCCTTACATAGAACTGCTGCCTCTTCCTCAGTGTTAAGCAGTCATTTGTAAAATGACACTTAACACAGGACTTTCTGCTTGACAAAAAAAAGAATCAGTCCTATGTAAGGAAAGAAAGTAGGCAGAATGCAGCAGTCCTGTGCATGGTAATAATTTCTGTCTGGTATCCCAGAATTTATGTAGTTATTTATTACTAGCAGGACTGCTGCAGATTTTCTAGCTATGTACTTTGACATAATTGGGGCGTATTCACATGTGCCGTTTGAATTGCATTTCTGTTTCGGGAGCCCCAAAGTGAAGATCCAAAGATTGGTCATTGGCCAATTACTGCCATTATCCCGGTACTTTACTAGCAGTGATGTGCTGTGGTTAGCTGCAGCGGTAAACACTGTGGGGGAAAAAGAGGATGCAATGCCAGATTATTTCCCTTTTATTGTACAAAAGCGTACAACCTTTTAAGCTGTGTTATTGTGTTTCTATACTTAAACCTATGTTTTCAGTATAAACTGCCTTATTGGCACTTTGCGATAAGTAGATAGGTTTTACGTTGCAGTTTGGGCACTCGTTCTCAAAAAGGTTCGCCATCACTGATATAGACACTTGCTACCACATTGTTGTTGTTGCTGCTGCTTTATAACAAGCAGAGCAGAGAGCATCCCATTCAGATCTGCCCTTCTCCTTTGTCTACTTGTGGTTGTATAGTCCTGTAGGTTGTTAAGGACTAATCTGAAACTGTGCCAAGTGAGGTTTTTCCTGGCCTACCAGATGGCAGATCCTTAAAGGGGTTTATAAGGAGACAGGTGTCCTGGATAACCCCAATGGCATGAGTTTCTTGAGACTGTCCGTAAGGTACTGCACGCTACATCATGGCTGTTTCTGAGACACATGGAGTCTTTGAGTGACTGCTCAGGTTGCGGGGGGTGTGGCAAAGGATACGAAGCGGAGGGGCAGGCCCCCTGAATGGCCATCAACGGACAAACTCTTGTGCCTGTTGAAAGGACTGTCAGAACCAACAGGTGGAATAACTTCTGAAAGCAAGTGAAAGTAATTGAACAAAAAAAAATGACATTTGTTTGTCACATTTCTGTGGCTCTGTTTGAAAGATTATGTTACTTGCTTTTTTGGGTCGGTTGCGAGTCATGGAGCTTACAAATAAGTACGCTTTATAGGAAGGACTGGACCCACAACAATTTCATAAAATGAAATAGTGCAGGTCTATTTTAGTGTCCTTCAATTAAAATTTTATTTCTTTTCGCAATAATGTGCTGCTGGCTCAGCTGTAGATAGGGAGTCTAAGCAGTTGATCACACCCTTCTAACCCATACAAGAGGGCCCATTATTCCAGATCATGGGGGCCTCAGAAGGGTTCATCAAGGTCAGTACAGGGTATTCCCCATGAAGACAAGTTTCTTAAATGACCAGGATAAACAAATAACACCGCTGTTTAAATTCAATATAAACAAGAATACACCATTTCACCGATATATTTCCACCTGTCTCTATCCAGTCCTGGTGTACCCCAATTTTAGCTGCCCCTGGTGCCGACCCTGTATACTCTGCTTTGACGTCTGGCCAGCCATCATGGCTGACCTTACGGAGCTTCTCTCATTCCTATGCTCTCTGCAGGGGTCCTCCCCTGCATTCCAGGATAGGAGCTCTCACACACTGACACAGGACACTTGACTCCTGCCGGCAAGCAACACAGCGTGAGTGAGAGTTAGCCTGCAAGCTAAGGCAGATAAGTTATTTCTCCAGTGCAGGGGGAGGGAAGAGGAAGGTATATAGTAGAGCTGACCGTATGTAATGGCATTGTGAAGTAGAGGGAGGAAGAAGAAAGTCATGAGTATATGCACTATAGACCGTCATGTGTAGTCTCGATCTGTCTCGTTTCTATTGTGTCCAATAAACTAAATGAAGGGTATATAAACCTGTACACTCTGTATTAGTCTAACCACATTGTCACACAAAGAGAAATAGAGGCGATATGGATTAGTTGGCTCTGCCCCTGGTCCCCCCCCGAAATCATACACGACCCTCACGGCGATGAAGCAGTAAAACCGCAAAAAACTGAGTAAAACTGCAAAGTATAGGGGTTAGTTAAGTTTTCCTTAATTTTTAAAAAATAAACTGTCTTGACTATGTAAAATCCATAGGGGATTGAGAGTTGGGAATCTTGATCATGGGCAAACCACCTTTAATGGGTCAGTCTAGGTGCTCGCGGTGACTAACTGTTTATGTTAGCAGGTCGTAACCGAAGAGCAGAATGATATAGGCCAAAGGATTGAAGCGAGAAATCGTAGTCAGGACATAGCGAGTAGGGTTGCAATGGGGATGGCATATCAGAGCTCAGAAGATCTAGACGTTATATGAACTTGTCCGGCGGCTCGGGCACAGGTTGGAATGAAGAAAGAATAATGGCCATTATTACAATTTGGGATTAATGACACGTATGACTGCAAATTAATTGAAGTCTATGTTGCATCTGTCTCTAGCATAAATCTGTCTTTGTCTAAAGAGCTCTATTAGTGACCTAGACTCCAGGCGGGAGGAAATATATCTGTATCTCAAGGAGTGTATCTCAGTAAGGAAAAATACTACATTTACCTTGCAAATGCACAGCATCGCCACGGACTATGAGTGACAAGCGGAAAGTCCTGAAATGACTGCTCCCTTGGTTAATCTCGGTTGGTGAAATGCTCTCCTTCCAGCTCCTCAAAAATACGACTCGGTCGATTGTCCTAAATGAAACAGGGCCTTATGTATCCTAAACTGGTTTTCATTTAAGAAGGAATCTGCTTGGCCCTTATATGTCACTGTAGGCATTCAATGTAGGAGGCTATCTGAAACAACCTAGTACACTGGGGGACACTTATCACTATCCTGATCCTTGAGCTGCGTTATGCCGGCCTTTTCCATCCTCCATTCACCTGATGGGGGGGGGTGTGGCCGGCAGGACTACAACAGACGCACACAACAAAATCAACAATAGTGACGACATGTTTGCACTAAAATCCACGTAGCAAATCGCAGTAGTGAGAGCTCCTCTCCACACCGCATCACAACTGCAAGCTCCTTGTGACCCACTGACTATATGCTAGAACCGATGATGGTCATAATTGTCACTATGACAGCCGCCTGTGACCTACAACATATCAACCACTCCTTTGCTGCTTTAGGAAACGGCTATTCCCGGAATAAGCATAATTTCATATCAAAGGGTATTAAAATATATGCTAAGATGTCATAGATGCATTTAAAATTTTATAATGAAGTATTTAAGAATTGCTACTGGCCCTTGCCATCAGTCCTGTGACTGTGTCCGTGGCGGAGACAGGACCAGAAGATGGCCGCAGCAGGGTCATTTGTCAAAATTTTTCATACAAACGTTTCCCTGAATTCATTATCATAAAGCAAATCAAACATCATTAAAAGAACTGACTCCCAGCGCTCCAGCCCTCCACCTGCTACTCTTTGTGCCCGGCGAATGAAAAGACGACAATATCCTGGAGTAAAAGCAGGTTGCAAGAGGGAGGAAAACCATTTCGGAAGCAGTTGAAATTGTTCCAATTTGCTTGTATTGAATGAGCTAAGAGGGTTACCAACAGGTACCACAAAACGGTATTAAATGGCGCACATACAGCAGTATGACTGTGTCGCAGCACAGGACTGAAACACAATCATCCAATAAAGATGCACACTAAAGCATATCAGCGCTGTATTGAAGTGAGCTAAGCCGGTTACAATCGTTGTACAATATAAACCATAGCGCACATACACGTTTACTGGTATGTCGCAGAAAGCACAGAATGAATCACAATATACATAAATTAAGATTCACACTGAGCATGGATTTCAATTGGGTTCCAGGGGATGCTGCTGCAGGGACTCCCTGAGGAAGGTGGCTTGCTCATGAAGCAGGCCCTCCCTGCTTACAGCAGGGGGGCGTCATCAAGTCAGGCATTGCGCTGACCTGATGATCACTTTGTCCTTGCGTAAAGATAAGGACGCTTGCTACCACATTGTTGGTTGTTGATTTATAAAGCGGAGGGGAGAGCATCCCAATCAGATCCTGCTCTTCTTCTTTGTCTAATTGTGGATGCATAGTCGAGCCTGCAGGTTGTTTAGGAGATCGCAAGCTGAGTGGCCACATGAGGTTTCTCCTGGCCTACCAGATGGCAGATCCTTAAAGCGTTGTATAAGGAGACAGGTGTCCTGGATAACCCCAATGACTTTTGTGTCATATTCCTGTGGTCTTTTTTTTTTAAATGAATTTTATAGTTTACATTGAATGAAGCTTCATCTATGTTCTTTGGGTCAGTACGATAATGGAGATACCAAGTATATATCATGATATATATCATCATATATCATGGAGCTCACAAATGCTAATGTAAACAATTAATGAAATCTAACCTAAATAGTCTAGTGTTCTGAAGAATTTATTTGACTTCAGCACCTGCAGTGTTCTTCTCTGGATGTGCAACACCCCCCACTGGGGCCTAACTCTTTTCGTGGCAAGAGTAAGCCAGGTCCCTGAATACCTGAGTTTCTGGCTAGTGCGGCTTTGCGCTTGTTGGTGATCACGGTGACTATTAACATTGAATGGAGGCCTTGTCTACATCCTGGCCAGTCTCCAGCAGAAGAAAATGTAGGAGGAGGCTGAAAGTATAGGTTTATCCTTGGGACAGCCCCGATGTGTAGATAGGGATCACTAGTGTTGGTAGGGGGGCTTGATTATCGTCAGCCTGGCACAGGAGGCACATTTGGTTGGAGCAGGGAGTCCAAGCCATTTCTTCACCCTTTAACCCTGTTATAGTGGCCATAGTTCATGGTGCTCAGAATGGTGCTTCAAGTTGATTAATAGGCAGTAGGTGCTCTGCAGTGGAGAACTTGTAGTAGGGAGTCTAAGTCAGTTCTTCTCCCTTTAACCCTACAAGAGCCACCACATTTCCAGAACATGGTGCTCAGAATTTTTTATCAAGGTCACCAATTGGCAGTAGGTGCTCTGTGGTGGAGAACGAGTAGCAAGATCAGAAACATAGTCAAGGGTAGTCAACCGAAGAGCAGTCAGGTTGATTTTGGCCAAAGGATGAAGCGTTCTATGCATCTTGGATCTTGTCTGGTGGCTCGGTGCACAGGCTGGAATAAACAAAATGTCATTTTAAATACTTTTTTTTTTTTTAAGAGAACTGCAAAAGTTACGAGTTTATCTATGTTGGAAACTCTCTAGCCATAAATCTGTCTTGTCTCAGATCTCTATTAATGACCTAGACTCCAGGAGGGAATCTATTTCTTATCTCTTAGTAGTACATAAGCTTCACTGAGTAGAAAAAAAAAATTATCAAAATATCAAAAATGTGCGCTGCTTCTTAATGTCAAAAGGAATTCAGCGTATGAAAGAATGGGGCATTAAAACTTCACATTTGACATAAAAATCAAGTAAACTCATACAGCAAAAATAAGACATCTAATTTTGAACTGCGAACATATCAAGTTTAAAGCATAGATATATCTTGCATGATGCATTCACTCAGAAGACAACTATACAGATGTACTGTATACCGTCTAACATCTAAGAAGTTTGCAAATGAGCCACTAGATGCCGCCATAATCCTCTATCTAGATACAGATATACACTGATCAAAAAAATAAAGGAAACACTTAAAGGGAACCTGTCACCAGGAGACCCATTTTTAGCACTCCCCCAGTCCCCACAGAGCATAGTACATTCACTGCCAAAGTGTTTTTGTATAAAAAAATGGTTTTACAGAAAAAAAGATATGTTATATTGTACCTTTCATTAGCATCTGTTGTGTGACTAGGCAGTTGCCCAATAGGAGTGGCTGGAAAGGAGCAGTTCCCCCCACCCTTGGGAAACATGTGACCTTTTCAAATATATGAATAAGTCGCTAAGCCAAGTGATGGGTGTTTTCATATATTTGAAAATGTCACATGGAATAGCTGTTCCCCAAGAGTGGGGGGGAACTTCTCCTTTCCAGACCCTCCCATTTGGCAACTGCCTAGTCACACAGCACATGCTAATGAAAGGTACAATATAACATATCTTTTTTTCTGTAAAACCAATTTTTAATACAAAAACACTTTGGCAGTGTACACTCACCGTCCACTTTATTAGGTACACCTGTCCAACTGCTCGTTAACACTTGATTTCTAATCAGCCAATCACATGACGGCAACTACATGCATTTAGGCATGTAGACATGGTCAAGACAATCTCCTGCAGTTCAAACCGAGCATCAGTATGGGGAAGAAAGGTCTTTGAACGTGGCATGGTTGTTGGTGCCAGAAGGGCTGGTCTAAGTATTTCAGAAACTGCTGATCTACTGGGATTTTCACGCACAATCATCTCTAGGGTTTACAGAGAATGGTACGAAAAAAAAAAAACATCCAGTGAGCGGCAGTTCTGTGGGTGGAAATGCCTTGTTGATGCCAGACGTCAGAGGAGAATGGGCAGACTGGTTCTGAGCTGATAGAAAGGCAACAGTGACTCAAATGCACCCGTTACAAACCAGGTAGGGAGAAAGAGCATCTGCTGAACGCACAGTAAGTCGAACTTTGAGGCGAGATGGGCTACCAGCAGACAGAAGACACCACCGGTTGGTGCCACTCCTTTCAGCTAAGAACAGGACTTGAGGCAATTTGCCACAAGATCATCGAAATTGGACAGTAGAAGATTGGAAGAAAACGTTGCCTGGTCGGATGAGTCTCGATTTCGGCTGCGACATTGCGGATGGTAGGGTCAGAATTTGGCGTCAACAAACATGAAAGCATGGCTCCATCCTGCCTTGTATCAACGGTTCAGGCTGGTGGTGGTGGTGTCATGGTGTGGGGAATATTTTCTTGGCACTCTTGGGCCCCTTGGTACCATTGAGCATCGTTGCAACGCCACAGCCTACCTGAGTATTGTTGCTGACCAGTCCATCCCTTATGACCACAGTACCCAACATCTGATGGCTACTTTCAGCAGGATAATGGCCATGTCATAAAGCTGGAATTCAGATGGTTTCTTGACAGTACAATGAGGGTCACTGGACCTCAAATGGCCTCCACAGTCACCAGATCTCAATTCAATAGAGCATCTGTGGATGGGTTGGAACGGCGAGATTCGCAATAATGGATGTGAAGCCCGACAAATCTGCGGCAACTGGTGATGCCATCATGTCAATATGGACCAAAACTGCGAGGATGCTTCCAGCACCTTGTTGAAACTATGCCACGAAGAATTGAGGCAGTTCTGAAGGCAAAAGGGGGTGCAACCCGTTACTAGCATGGTGTACCTAATAAAGTGGCCGGTGAGTGTATGTACTATGCTCTGTGGGGACTGGGGGAGTGCTAAAAATGGGTCTCCTGGTGACAGGTTCCTTTTAAGGAAGCTAGTTTTTTTTCGCTCATGTCTCACTCTCCACCTTCAAAAATCCATTACTTTTTCATTTTTCCATGTACAGAGCTATGTGAGGGCTTATTTTGTGTGTAACAAATATTACTTCTCTGTCACATAATTTATTATTCTGTGCCGTGTACTGAGAAGCTGGAAAAAAATTCTAAATGTGGAAAAATTGGAAAAAAAGATGTTTGTGTAACGTTCTTGTGGGCTCAGTTTCTACTAATTTCACCCTGCGCTCCAAATAACACATCTGCTTTATTCCTTGGTTCGGTACGATCACGGTGATACCATTTATAAAGGTTTTATTGCATTTTAACACATTTTCATACTTCACATTTTTCGTACTTCTGTGTGCGGAGCGGTGTTCAGTGTCATCTTTTGCGAATTGAGACGACATTTTCATTGCTACCATTTTGAGGTCTGTGCAACATTTTGGTCACCTTTTATTCCATTTTTTATGTGATATAAAATGGTGCTAAAGTCGCGTTTGGGACATTTGGGCGCTATTTACTGTGATGTAGTTCACCGCCGTCAATAATCATATTTATATTTTGATAGATTGGGCATTTTGGGATGCGGCGATACCTATTGTGTCTGTGATTTTTACTGTATATTACATTTTAGATCAGTTCTAGGGAAAGGGGAGTGACTTAAACTTTTAAGTTTTTTCTTTTTTTTTAAATACTTTTAGAAACTTTTTTTTTTACTATTTTTTAGACCCTCTAGGGTACATTAACCTTACATGGTCTGATCGTTTCTACCATATACTGCAATACTACTGTATTGTAGTATATGGCATTTTTGCACAGTATTCTTTACAATGAGCCACTGGCTCATTGTGACGAATCTGCAGAAACCAGAAGGCCTCCAATCTGACGAAGTAAAGGACTGCACGTCACTCCGCTGGGTGTGCAAGAGGGTGCTCAAGTAGCATACCAGTACATTAAGTGTAATAATAAAATACTTGGCACTCCATTTGATGATGCAAAAACACAGAATTTTACTGGTGTACAAAGTATGACAATTAGAGATGTGGTGAAAATGTGGTGAAATTGGCAGAAAAACGCATTTGCATCAATATCTTGTGGGCTCATATTTTAATACTTTCACTGTGCGCTACAAATTATTTGTCTCCTTTATTCTTTGGTTCGGTATTAACCATTTTTATATTTTGATCTGGCATTTTGGGACGCATCGATGCCTAATGTGTTTGTGATTTTTACTGTTTAGTTGTATATCATATTTGAATTTTGAGGTTTTTGCAGTATGTAGCATTTTTACATAGGATTCACTGGCGCATTGTAATGAATCTCCAGAAGCCAGATAGCAGACGCGAGGCTGTCATGGCATCCAATTGCGGCTCCCTGATGATGTCACGAGGAGCAGCGAACTCAGCAAACATGGCGGTGCCCACAAAATCAATGCTAGCACCAATTGTGGGCATTAGCAGTGAACCCCACCTCTGTATGAAGAGGGCTCACCTCGTGAGCCCTCTTCATACACCTCTTGTAGCTCTGTACAGCACAGAGTGTGAAGGAGATATAAGGATATAAATGTGTGTAATTGTATAAATATGTTTGTACAAAGATTTTTTTTCAGGGGAAGGGGGGCCCCATGCAGAAGTTTGTCATGGGGCCCAGCCTCTTCTAGTTATGCCACTGCTCAGTAGCAGGGTGTCAGTTTTTGGGGTTATGTATCCACCAAATTTCAATTCTTTTTTGTTGCTCAAGTCGATATCAGAAATCTGTGTCAAATCAACATAGTTGATTAACCAATATGTCAGACAGAGAGGTGGCAGGTGGAGCAGGCACAGGTTGCAGCACAGTAAGGGGACATCGTTTTATCTAGCGGCAGTGTGTTGATGAACAACCCAAAGGTTCTCGTTTTGATTGACTAGGTCATCCACTTCCTCCCAAATGACAACCACAGCCAAGAGTCTGTGGGTTCGTCAGATACAACCCTTAGTTGGTATGGCCCAGGAGAAGGTCAGCGGTTCTCACCTGTCCTTAACCAGCCTCTGTCCTGTTTACTTCCCTCAACCAGAAATCTACTAGGTGATCTGGGCTAAGTGCCACTAAACAGCGAGGACAAACTACTACCAGGGCTGCTGTGGGGAGATGGGGGGTAGGAGCAGTAGCAGCTCCATCAGCAGCAGAAGCTTAAGTCTGGAGTCCTTAATGAGCAGCTTCCTTCAACCGCCTAGTGAGAAGGGTACCCGCCACCAGAAGCAGCAGCAGGACATGGAGCAGACCCTGCACCAGCAGGCCTACTTGGACAGCACTCTACCACCCCAGGTAGAGGATCCCCTGGACTACTGGGCAGCCAAACTTGATGTGTGGCCGCAACTTGCAGAGTTTGCAGTAGAGAAGCTGTCCTGCCCGGCCAGTAGTGTGGCGGGCGCCATCGTTACCCAAAGGAGAACCCACTTGTCCAAATGTTATGTGGAGAGAGTGACCTTTGTCAAGATTCATCAGGCTTGGATCGGACAACATACCAATGCCTTATGCATAAGATTAGATCAGCCATGACGTCTCCCCCAAAAGTTGAGAAATGAGTCTGGATTCTAACTACCTGCCTCAGCCACTATTCTGATACTGCCCCGCTGTAAAGTTTACTGCATGGTAAACTTTAACTTTACCATGAAGTACCGGGCCGGCAAGACCAATGACAACGCCGATGCTCTGTCCCATCCCGGCGTTCTATGCCCGTTTTGTGCATCAAGATGCTCAGAAAGTTTACTCCTTGCCATCAGGAGCAGTGCTTGCTATGCGACAACAAGAGTCTGCGCCACCTGCAGAGAAAGACCACTGGATGAGTCTCCAGGCTGATAGCGGCGCCATAAGAGAAGTGATGGACTATCTCTCTAGTGGGCAAGAGCCTGAAAGAATCCATCGGCGAAGGGCTGACGGAGAATTGTCCCAATTGTGGTGCCAGAGGAAGACTCTCAGTATGCATCAGGGCCTGCTAAAAAAGAGAACTCTAGATCCCATCACCTATGACCGGCTGTACCAGATTGCAATCCCCAGGCAAGATAGTGCTGAAGACTGAAGTTACCCTTCAGAAGCACTTTTACTGGGTTAACATGGAGCCAAACATCAAGGCGTGGTGTCAGGAGTGCACAGCCTGTGCCATCACTCGGGGAGAGCAACACAATCAGAGGGCCCCACTGCATTCCATTGTGAGCAAAGATTTTGGCTCTAGACCATGTGAAGTTGGAGCCCAGCATGTCCGGTCATACCTACACCATGACTATAATATGTAGTCACAGTGCCAGTCAGAGACTTGTCCGCCAGGACCACCGCAGAGGCCCTGTGGAAGAGCTTCATCCTCCCCTATGGCTGTCCGGATAAAATCCTAACGGATCAGGGGACGGCGTTCGAATCCCAGGTCTTTCAAGAACTGTGTACCCTCTATAGCTGTAAAAAGTTGAGGACCACAGCCTACCACCCAAAGGGTAATGGACTCTGTGAGAAAATGAACCAAACCCTCATCAACATGCTGAGGACTCTGACCCCTGCAAAAAGGGCTGACTGGCCGAAGCTTCTACCAGAGCTAGTGTATCTGTTCAACAACAATACCTATTGCTCCACCGGATACACCTCGTGTTATCTGATGTTCTGGAGACATGGCCATCTCCCCGCCGATATGGCATTGGACATGGAAACCCCAGACTCCCAATCTTTACATCCTCAGACCGATTGGGTCCAAGAACACAAGAGGTGGCCGGCAGATGCCAGGGAAATTGTGGATCTGCGGGTAGAGGAGGCCCGAGATAAGCAAAAGAGAGACTTTGATAGCAATGCCTGTGCGGAGCCTCTTGTCCCTGGAGAACAAGTGTGGCTGCGGAACAACCATCCCACCATTAAGTTAGATGGGCGTTGGGAGCGTACCATAGTTAGGCACAGTCTCTCCTCTGAAGTCTACAGGATTTCAAGAGGAGACCGTCCACCACTCCGGTTACACAGGAACCGGTTGAAGAGATGCCCGCGTTCCTTCAACCCTGTGTGAAGGCGTCTGTGCCCAGCACCCAGTCCAAGAGACCCTTTGTCTTCACCAACCACCAGTTTTCTTGACCTTATGACTGTATTTCAACTTTGTGTGCTTGTCTCCATGCCAGTAAGATCTAGCCTGAAGAGGTTACCATCTCCGCCAGGGTCGAACTGGAATACCTTGGGCTCACCAGAGGAAAAAATGTTACTAGAAAGAATACCAGACTACTAATAGAAATGTAAAACACGCAGATAACATTCAGTATTAAACTTGTTGGGGCAGATTTATCAGAAGAATCTATGAGCATAACTGTTCTAGTTGTTCGTGGCAACCAATCAGAGCTCAGCTTTCATTTTCCACAGCAACTTATGAAACTAAATTGGAGCTCTTATTGGTTGCTATCAGTCATATTAAAAGACAAAACACATGTTACTACTTACAGAACACAGATGCGTTTGATGCATTTTGCCCAAAGCATTTGAATTGCAAACGTATCATCAGAATGCGGCCTCCGAATCACATCTGCGTTTACAATGAAACGCTTGTAATTAGGAATGTGCATTGTAGACATGCAATCGGGAAAAACTCCCACCCGAACTGTGTTCCTAAATGTAATTTAAATGCAGTGTGTGAACACAACCATCAGGAACCTAAATGTTGCCTAAATGTTGACCGGGGGTGATGGGGGCAGCGCTGCAGGTCCTGGCTGTGGTCAGTATAACACTTACAG